>MU274936.1:204065-217996 GCA_022160335.1 Irpex rosettiformis | reverse complement strand
ATTTAATTCTACTTACTCATTATGTTAAAAATATATATTATCTTATTTTGATTAGAAAAATTCTAAAATCTTGAATTTATTGATAAAAATTTTAATAACTAGGGCTCTTATTAAGGCTCAGCAAGCTAAATAATGATTTTTTAAATATTTCTTACAGATTCTTGTGACTGAAATATACTAACATATTATTAAATTTTATTCAGATTTATAAACACTCAGGAATCGTATCTGCCGCTTGTCGGCCCTGCTAACACAAGTTGAACGTGTGTGAGAACCTTTTTGTTATGGGCGTGAGCTTTGAATAAATATTCTATCTCAATGTGAGTGCTTAGTCACATCAGTAGACATGTAAATTGCATGAACCATCATATAATATTATCATCTCCTCCATGAAGGACTCAATGACTGCATTGAGCTACTTCAATGATGGCTCTGTAGGTCCAGGTATGGTGCAAATGAGAATAGTCTCTTCACGAAGGAATTGCTTCCCATTGGGATTGTTGAGAATTGTGAGGTACATTACATTACATGAGTATTGCCCAGTGAACTTGTTTGTCTTCATAGGTAAGCCTATATCTGAAGAGTTACACATTGCAGGAAATAAGAGAAAAATACATACTCACCAATCTATATTGACCATGACAAGTAAGCTATTAGGAAGGCTTACAAAACATTGACAGATGTTTTTCTTGTCGATGTCACAAACCTCCCATTCTCCACCTCTCTCACGAGAAAGACTAGCTTGTGTAGCACACCAAGCCCACCCATTGTAGATGTCATTCAAAACACAATTACGATTAGGAAACACGTCAAACCTTTTTTGCCAGTCTGGTGGAATGTGCCCAGGAGCATCTTGTGGTGAACACCAGTGCTGAAATTCGCGAAGCTTGCCTGGCCAATTAAGTATGTGCTGGATTTGAGGGATGATTGGACATGTAGATAGAACCTTGAGAGGAACCTGCTTTATTCCCTTCAAAAGTCATTTTTCTTCATACAGTCATTCCTTGCATTTACGAACCTGACACCTGAGATGTGCCAACTTGTTCTAGGTTGAGAGGTAATGTTGGGTCTAACACTCAGGACACAGAAAGTAATATGTAATGTATCTGTCCAGATCGATGCCTAGTCTACGTTCAACTGTTTGAAGTATACGAGCCATGTTCTCGAATCTATGAACTTGTTGCATACCTGACTCAACAAGTGTTGCAATTGTGCGATGTTCATGTTCCAGTTGCAAGCGCACAGACTCATGAGTAGTATGGTTCATGACTGAGTCAAGGAAGGTGCTAAGGTAGATATTGCGGAGAAGAGGATCTTCATAGAATGTAGAAGGGACTATATCCAATTGTTCGGCAAGAGTTTGAGTCATCATAGCATCGTCGAGATTATTGAACAGGTCATCCATGGGAATAAACAAAGGGTCATCCTTGAGACACCGTGGTGACTTTGCAAAGTCAGAATCACTATCCTCTGCATCTTCAACAGTTGCTCAGAAATTGCATGGTACCTCCTCGACATCAGAGAGCACTCAATCAGACAGCGTGAGTGAGTAAAGAGGAGGATTTTGTATGTGAGGTTCTATTGAGATGTGTCATTCATCGAAATTACATGGCAGCTTCGAGATTAACCTTACTATTCAGGTACAGTGCATCCAGGTACGGATCATTGTCACTTTCATCACTGTCTAGATTAACTGCAACATGAGGCTCTTGAACACCTGTATCATCATCAGCCTTTGGAATTTGTAATCCCAGTGACGGAGAACCCTGAGGTAATCGTTTCATGCATAAAAAATGATGAATGAGACGATGCTCATTAACGCTGTAAGCACCAGAAGGCAGTGGATTCATTCTCAAGGCTGGTCATTTTCATATTAGTAGTTCCTGATGAGCTTGTTTTTCTTGCTCTTTTCTTAGGTGCTTACATATCACAGCCTTAGTGTGGAGTTTTCCACTGGCAGTACGACACTTGGTACATGAATACCATTCATGCACAGAAGCTGATAATTGAGGCATGGAGAAGGAAGAGAAACAGCTAGTAAGGGAAACAGTTCTGTTTTGCAATGCTATTGGCAGTTTGAGATAGTGATGAGGGGGGGGGGATGAAAGATGTGAAAGAGTGACGACAACCTCAAACAACATGGTTAGACACCAGTAAAGTCATGCAGAAGACCCAACACCTCACTGACTTTTACTCCAGCATGCACTCTTCCAAAAATGACAAGCCTAATTGATTAGAAGATCATTTAAGAGACTTACCATATATATTTTGAACTGCCATACTTGCATGATCACAATGTATGTGATGGTTTAGGACAATGGATAATGACTATTGCCTTAACAGGCAACTAGGACTCTTTGAACTTCAATCAACAAGCAGCTAAATTGCAATGTGATCATTCGTCTGCTCGAAACATAACTTAATCTTTTACATTTAGTTTACAAAGCCATGACGTCATTGTTCATATAGGGTTCGCTTTACCCGACTCTTACTCTACATGAATCCAGAACCCAAACCTCACTTTCGACCTCGACAAGTGCTTCTGCTTGGGCCTCTGAAGGGAAAAGATGCTGTGATGAGCCTTCAAATAAATAAGATAAGATAAAGTATTTACAGATTGACAAAATCCAACTGGCTAGCTACGTCGTCCTTCCAGGATGCGCAATATCTGCTGCATGGAGCAGAACTGCACAGATATTATAAGCATTACAGTAAAGTGTGTATCATAATTTACTCAACTAATCATGGCTAGTAGGCCTAGGATCCTTACATGCTACCTGCTTCACTGGCCCAATTCCATGCACTATAGAAATGATTAGTGTATTAACGAGTACATATAATACAACAGACTTACAGGAGAGGTGTCAAGTCTGACTCTTCAGAACTTGAAGACTCGTCAGAGCTTAAAAAAAGCATGTTGAGATTAAAGACTACTGGCTCGTAACTGTAACAAAGATGAGAGACGATCAAAATATTTCAGAGGTAATTTACTGATAGCATGGACATCGCTTAGGGAGATCCGAGCAACTGCAAAATTTTGGTGTGTCTTTGTTGCCTGTGTATGGCAGGACAGTCCAGTCGATAATTTGTTGGGAAATATTTTGAACCCAAAGAACTTGTTCCAGCAAATGGTAATAATACATGCCTATGTCTAATTTGGCCTCGGCCTCAGTGAAGATCTCGAATGGTCCGCGCAATTGGTATGCCTTCTTAAGCCTGACAATAGGTTCCGCAAGTCTGATAAGCTCCATCAACAGCTCATGCGAAAGCCTATTAGGTAGGACAGGGGAATTACACTGTCAGGAAGAAACATCGCAGAAAGGATTGTCAACGTCCATGATGGTTTTGTAAGAGATTGTATGCATTATGCACGCGCATACTAGAGTACTACTATATATTTGTATGTATGTGTATATAGGCACTGCAAGTGCATATATGAGTTTTATTCAATTTTTTTCATCAATGATTATTTCATTTATATTTCAATTATATTATAAATAAAACATGAATATCCATTACGGGAATTTGCCCTCAACATGCAGTGAGGTTGCAACCGGACGCGACACAAACACAAAACAACTATTTCTAGTAAGAATACTCTATCTCACATCTAAGGAAACTTTGTTCATTAGAATCATCTGGGGGAGAACACCCTCATTCCTCTAGACACTGCCACTGCCCTTCATGAACTCAAACCACGAATTATTGTTAATGAGTCCCAAGGTATGTTTCTTTATCTGTAGTATTTTATTAGAACTCAAGTATGTATGCATAATAGTGGGTTGCCTGGACGTCAGTTCACGTGAAGCAGCAGACATTTGTACCTATGCCTTTATCATGACTTGTTTGACACTAACCTTCAGGTACTTGTAATTTGACAGGTTCACTTCCCAAACGAGAGCCTGGATACTTCAATGTCATTATCGTCACAGTATGCAGTGGAGAGTTCAAATTATTCTTGTGCCAGTGGTCAGATAATTCATTGTAGTAATGTGACTCTGTGTTACACTCATTAGGTGCTGGATGTTTTGGTTCCATTCATATTTTTATCATAGTACTTGACTCTTATCTCCATTGTGCAGTGCCAGAGTCCAAATCTATATCATGTCCCCAGTGCATGATTAAGATGACAACTGAAGGGTAGTCAAACAAGTATTATCATAGAAAAGGTGAGTGATATGTCTGAAAAAAATGTCGGAATGAAATACAGTATAGTAGCTCGCCAGTTGTGGGGAAAGAATGGATGTTGATAGAGGTCCAAAAAATTGAGGTTTGTAATAGTGCTAGAGACTTGAAAGCAATGAAAGCGATGAAGGAAAGGTAACCAAGGAGTCACTACACTCCTCATGCCAACCTTAGAGAATTGTAACAAGTATAAATGAGACCATTTTAGGATGTCTCATAATAGTATCAGATCTCTAGTATGCAGAGTTATTCTGAACCACTGAAGAGAAAGAGTCGATGAACCTAGGAGTTCCTGACTTGACTGATACTAGTATCTATTATCCTCCTTCTATCATTCTGTAGTATGTATCCACAATGACAACTCCACGAAGTAGGAAGGCTATTGCACAAGCTCTGGATTGAATGTTCCCTGAGCTGCATCAGCACTTCGCCTCATCTGCAACTTAATCCTGGTTCTATAGACAGTATCCTGGACCTACTGTGACTTTCAGTATGGGTATACGGTATGTTGTACTTACCGTTTGCCGAGTATACAGAGACTATCGAGCACCTTACTCAGTTTACAGCTGTGTCACACCTTGTAGCATGATTCATGACAATGGCTGGAATCCTGCAGGCTCTAAATTCAAAGTTCGGCTGCCCAAAAAGGAAGAAATGACTAGGTGTCAAAATATAACTCAGGTGTCAAGTTATCATAACAAAGTTCGAGAGCTTCATATTCTGAGACCATACTACTATGCAAACTGGCACACTCTTTCTTTTCTTGAACTTCACCTGACAAGTAATAGTTTCATCATCTGAGGTTTACTAACAAACACAACGACTTGCAACCTGTCAACCTCCAAGTTGTTGCCATACAATCTGATTACTTGCAATGAGTCAGAGGACTTGGGTGAATTCTTCCGAGTCCTGGATTAGGTCTTGTAAGTAAAAGACCCTTGATTACAGTAAACTTATGTTCGAATCTGCTTGCAGTTTGTAGAAATATGGCTCCCATACTGTCACGTCGAACACTGTCATAGTATACTACCACTGTATGAGCTCGAAGCACATTCTCAGGCTATTGTTACCGTGGTATACAAAAGGCTGCTATACTCACAGATTATTTTAATCTGTTTGATGTGAATCTAGTCAATCATTAATCTATACAGATGCTTCAAATCTGGAGCTAGCATAGAGAGCAAATAAAGGAAGATAACTGACAGAAATTCTAAATCCTGCTACTAGGAGAGCTTCTTTTTGGCTCACATCCACTTCATACACAGCTATGCCCCTATCCACAACGAAACTGCCTCAAGTAACATATCACACGCACCCTTCCTCCTCTACTTCTTCCTAATATCTTTCACATTCCAGACTCAAGGCTTGAAAAAATGAGATCTGGGCTAATGGGGCCTAAAAGCGAATCCAAGATATACACCAAACTGCTCAACAAGTGGTATCCACACTATGGCCATGCTCTCTGGGGGGCCCTAAACCAACATGACACAGATGCAGTCAGACAATCCATCTCAGGGACATAGGTATATTCAAAAGAAAGGATGGGCTCCTGAAGTTGTTCAATGTCCTGGTTGGTTCCATGGACGACTTGAATCCAGAAAGAGTTCCTGATGGCTTTGAGTTTCCGTCTATGGAAATCAAAGAGCATACAATCAGTCTGAGGATGTTGTGTAGTGAGAGTGTAGAGTTTCATGAACATGGCAAAGAGTACAGTTCGGGAGAATGACTCGAAATACAGGGGAAAATATACATGAAAGCCAGTAGCAGTGTTTATGCAATGCATATCCTTTGTTGGTAGGATACATGGACCAGAGCACGATCCTAGATAACTTGAAAGAGAATTGGTAATTAGTGTTCGTGCTAGAGATTCAGATATATTGGCGTAAAGGTACTAAGTGCTCTATTAATAACAATATAATGATATCAGGACAACAGCGTTAACACTCATACTACTAATAGTAGTAAACATTGTACTTTATCCCCTCTTTTCAATGTCAAACATTGATTTTATAAAACTAGTAGTAGTAGCACGATGAGGAAACCTGAGTAGTATTACAGAACAAAGTCTGACACCATAAGTGGTTGTCCTAAAAAATACAGTGAACAATTGATGTTCGGATGCAAGTACTACTACTAGCTAGTTGATTAGTAGTTAGCATAGTAGCTCGGCATGTGGTTCAATGTAGGGTATTGAGGATATGGAGAACGAGGGGGTGTTGAAGATGTGCAGATACAGGGATGTTGAGGATGTGAAGATACAAAGGGTGCAATTCTTAAGAGTGAGATATACTGTAGGGAGTGAAGAGATCCAGTGCAGTGCGAGCCACTGCATAACTACTAAGCGGGTACAAAAACTGGTTGTCGACACCCTGCTATCAACATCAAGAGATGAATGGAGTAAAATAGCGGGGTAACATAGATAGAGAGAAGTAGTGAAGTAGCATGAAGGTAGGGGAGTAGTATAGATGAGAGAAAGTAACCAGTAGATGGGGAGAAGTAGGTAGCATGAAGAAAGAGAACTTGAGGTAGCGTGGAGATCCCTGAAAAGATGAACAAAGTTCCTCTCTATGGTTAAGTACCACTTCGGCAATGTGTACCCTTCTTGAGGACTATTCCCCCAGGCCAGCATCGCGTAGTCTTGAATGAGATATATGAGGTTGTGCAGGTGGGATTGTGTGCAGGGGCTGCAGAGTGTATCTCATCACTATTAAGCCTACTACGATTTCTATATGGGAGATAGGGAAGAGGTTAGTGATTGTGTCTCAAGGAATTGGCTTATGAGAAAGGAGTGAAGACATGAAGACATGAAGACGTGAAGTTGCCTGAAGACGTGGAGAATCTCGAGTGGGTGCATGGAGAATCTTGAGTGAATGCATGAAGAACTCCCAGACTAGCAAATGCATAAAAGAATTTTTTGTGCATAGTCAACGTGCAAATGAATGTGTAAAAAATGGACTGTGTCTGTTGTCAACTCTCCTCTCCAAGTCGAGTTCAGTCGACAAGAAGGGGAGTAAACAAAGAACAGGAATGAACTCTTCACAAAACGTACAGTACAAACTCTCTAGAGTGAAGAGAGGCATATAGTACAGACTCCATGGAAAGAAGAGAAGAAGAGAGGCTCACTTACAGCAATACCCTAACACACCTCATAAACAGTAAGCAGGTTGCCCGATGTTTCATAAGCATGTTTATGCAATAGTTTGGAGTTGTAATGTGCGATAGTGAGATTTGATTGAGTGTGTGTGGGCTGTGCCAGTGTATGGGGACTATTAGTTTCTTGGATAAGAAAAAGTGGAGAAGTGGGAAGGTGGAAAACTGAACAAGATGGAAGAAAAGAAGAGAAACCTACTCACTGTCCATCTGTGCTCTTGTGCACTTTGATATACCCACCAGTAGTCTTCCCTATCTGACACTGTAAACTTTCTCAACAGACACCTTTGAAGAGGAGAGTGGAGTCAGACTCAATATGATTAACTAGTATGATGACACTGGAAACCCATATGCTGAACAACCCAGTCTTTTTCAGCCAACTAGCCATGAGAATAACATGTTTGTCAGGAAAGACGATGGAGCCCAACGTGCCTTTGTGTCCAAAGCATAGAGTGACAGCAGAAGATAGTGAGTCTGCTTCCTTTGCATAACTGGAGAGTTGGTGTTGTCTTGTAGAGTCACTTGGGAGGATGTCCGACGTGGAGAGGACGAGATGGTGATAGAGAAGAAGGAGGAGGAAGATTCAATGTAGAGAAAGAGACAGTCGTAGATGTTGTCAAAGTGAGTGCAGAAGATGAGGCCTGTGTGGTCTTCGAGAAAGTAGAGAAGGGAGCAGTTAAGCAATGTGTGTGTATGTGGTGAGAGTCAGAAGATTCCCAGACCTCTAAACTGATGGCTATTTAAAGAGAAGATAAATCCTGTGAATGCTCTCGAGTCAATCTCAAGGTCGAAGTGATCTGAGTTGTAATAAAAAAAATACGATTGCTTGTTTAGGTAATTGTATGGTGCTATATTTGCATCAGAAAATTCCACTAGTACTTAGCAATCGCAGTCATGAAGCTTCCGACCTACAACTATCTGAACCCATTGATTTGAAAACTAGCATAGAAGGTAAATCAAAGAGGACAACTGACAGAAATTCTAAATTCTACTACTAGAGGAGCTTCTTTTTGCCCCACATCCACTCCATACTCTATGTCCCTATCCGTGATGAAAACTACCTCAAGTAATGTATCACACCCTTTCTCTTCTACTTCTTCTCACTATTTCTCACGCTACAGACTCAAGGCTTGAAAAAATGAGATCTGGGCCAACAGAGCCTAAAAGCGAACTCGAGATATATACCAAACTGCTTAACAAGCGGTATCTGCACTATGGCCATGTCATACCCTGAACTGACACAATATGGCAGTAGGCACAGTCAGACAACTCATCTCAGGACATAGATATATTTGAAAGAGAGGGTGCATTCCTGAGGTTGTTCAATGTTCTGGTTAGTTCCATGCATGACTTGAACTCGGAACAGGTTTTTAATAGCTTTGATCTGTTTATATCAGTGAAAATCGAAGAGTGTACAATCAGTCCAAGGATGTTGTGTAGCGAGAGTGTAGACTTTCATGAACTCAGCAGAGAGGAAGTACCAAGTTTCTATTTCTGACTCTCATGAACAAACTATCAGTTTAAATACACATTATTCTGCTACTAGAAATCTACCTACCACTGTAGGCTTTCTACCAAAAGAAGCTAGCACTGGAAACCTCGCTTCTTCCAGTTTCACATGTACCACTCACAGTGGGCATTTCTCATGCTCAAAAACCACTCTCTTCAGATATACATAAAGTCCACCTATGGATTCACCAAATATGTCCAACTCAACCTTCCCAAATAGCACGCCTTGCTCATCAACCTCAAGGTATTTGCCATCAATCATGACTTGCAGCTCAATGAGGTAGTGCCCATCCAGAGTACAACTATAGCATCTAGTTGGCTATGGGTGTCATTTATGAACATGAGGATGGTTTCAAGGGCTACACAGAGCAAGGTATTTGGAGAAAGACATGTAATAGGATTGGGTATGTGTTTGATGTGGAATGCACTAGGCTTAGGCTAGGTCATATGTCAGTAGATGATGTGAGGTTTGAATGCACATATGAAAAATGTATTTCTCATGAAGAGTATCTCTAGGTTCAAAGTATGTTTGTTTGTTTCTAGCTTCTGGCTAATCTTCTCCACATGCTTCATAATACTTTGTAGGCTGACGAGTCTATTGAATATTCATTTTAACTAGGTACAGCTGATTTGAACTCTATCCCAGATAACGGGAACTATCTCAAAACTCAATACATGTTCATCAGCTGCTACAAACTCATAGTGAACATAGATTTTCATCATCTCTGTGTGATGGCTTGGACACTAGAGATGACAATACAAGTACAGTTCAGGAGAATGACTTGAAGTGTAGGAAAACATACAGGAAAGCTAGTACCAGTGTTTATGCAATGCATACCTTTGTTGATAGAAGACATGGACTAGAGCTCAATTCCAGATAAAGAGAGTTAGCACCCAGTGGTCATGCTAGAGATCTAGGTATGTTAGCATAAAAGTACTAAAAGTACTATTAATAACAATGCTCAGAATACATATAGCAATAGCAGGACAACAGTGTAATTTTTCAGTTCAAGTCTTATGTTGACTTCCATACTATGACTTCAGCACATTTGGATTCTACTCCATGCAAACTCAGAGGGTGAGATTTTGTGTCCTTAAAAATCCTTATTGTTTAACATCTATTGTGTTGACACATGCAAGACTGTACATCATGGTCATCAGTTATGTATATGTATGTATGAGTATACTTGCACTCTAATGTCTATTTTTCTAACATCTTGAATAATTTTGAACCAATTTTACAGTCACATGACTTGTTTGAAAGTAGCAACATTTACAAAGTGACATGCCACACCATTGCCAATACTGTGCTCACTCCGCTGCTTCATTCACACCAAACAATTAATGTGTCTTGAAATATGTTCGATGTTCTAAGTCCTAATTTTCATTCAGGAATATGAAAAGATGCTCACTGCAGAATTAACTATGCAGTTTGCCTAGTTCTCTCAACTTCAGGTCTGAGTCAGCTACTGCCAGTCACTGTTAGCCTCCAAGTTCTAAAAATCATATAGCTTCACTGAGTAAATCCAACCATTTCACTCAATCTTCTGTCTTATTCTCTTCAAAGGTAGCTGCCATTCTACTCAAAGTCTTTTCAGCTATCATACCACATTTTACTACTCTGTCTCAGCTCATCACACAATGATCCTAAACCCTGCAACAATTTACATAGAATTACTTAAACATTCAGTATTTGAGTATCCTCTCTAGTATTCTGAGTCTAAAACAAACTGTAATAGCTTTCTGCATGAGATATGTATTGAGAACATAGGTTTCTTTGAGGAATTTGGGAGCTTATGTCATTGTTCAATGTCACCCAAAATATGGATGGTCCACTTAATGAAAGGGATGTTTCTACTGGTTTTAATCCTATCAACATTGAAGACATAGTAGAGCATTTTTCTCATACTATATGTACTGATGGAGGAGTATGAGGAAATTTTCTCTAAATTCAGGAAGTGAATACACAGTGATCAATGTAAGTACATCAGATTTTTCTCTGCTATGTCAATCTTGTGTATTCACTGCTTCTCATCTAGAAATACATTTTTTGTGGGAGTTAGCCTTTCATATGACTCTAGCTACAACCACAACTTCTGCAGATTTTTGGAAGTTATAGAAAATGCAACACACTTCATCCTAATCTCACATCGAGAGAAAGATAGATTAATCAAGGAATACATGTTTCAAAACTACAAAAGCTGGGTCACATTCACTAAAGCTTTGAAGATTGTGATTGATTCCAAATCTGATGATATTGTTCTTATCCAAGAGACAACAAAAACTTCTGGCTGAAAGCTAGGTGTGTTCAAGAAGAATAGTGTTGCGCATAGTGTCAATGTTAGTGGACAGGTTATGTCAAGTATTGAAGTCTTATTTTGGACAAGCTCATGGCAAACGCTGATTCTCTGTCTTTAGACAGTAATTTCAAAGGTGGCAGTGGGGACATAGCTAATACAATGATTAATATAGAGTTTGAGTTTGCACATCCACAGTCCTACATAACTTTTGCACATTCTGTGATCAAAATTGTCTTTGACTTTCCTAGTGCAGATTTGATTGTACTACAAGGACCTTATTAGCCAATGACCAAAGCCAACTGCTATCACTACATAGACAAGGCTAAGTTAGAAGCACCTATCATATTTTATGTGTACAATGGTATAATCTGTGGTATTTGGTATATCAATACATTAAGTAGGAATTTTAACAACTTGCATGAGTGTAACAATCTAATGTTTGGAGATCAACATTTCTCTGTCTCTATCTGTCTTCTGGTAGGTAGTCATGATCATGAAATATATCAAGATATTTAATCACAATTGTATTTTTTTGCCTTCTAGTTTATAGTCCGTGAGGGCATTGCCCTAAGTCAGACTCTATACATGTCTCGTACTACTTGTAGCATGCGTTTCCTGTTTAATAGTAACTCAAAACATGAAATAACACAATTGTATTTCAGTAGCTAAGTTACACTTCTTGAATCTAACAACTCACAGTTTAAGATTTCAATAATCTTGAACACATTATCCATGGAGAATTGGCAATGAGCATGTCAAAGTCAATTGAGTGGTTTATCAAAATCTCTTTGATTGCAAGCAGAAGACTATACAGTATATTTTTGATGGTAACTGTGAGCTTGTCATAATCATTGAGATAG
The DNA here is from genome assembly GCA_022160335.1 of Irpex rosettiformis. Lineage (NCBI taxonomy): Eukaryota > Fungi > Basidiomycota > Agaricomycetes > Polyporales > Irpicaceae > Irpex > Irpex rosettiformis. The sequence continues at coordinate 205,992 of MU274936.1, read as the reverse complement.
TGTGTGCTAATGGAACTATACTTCTACTCTCTGTGATCTTTAAAGAAAAGTGACTTGATACTGAGTAAGGCAAGACAATCTAAAAAATGCTAGGTGAGTCGTACTGGTATATATACTACTTTATCTATTAACAAGTGGTGATGTAGTCTTAGCAGAATGTCTGTTTCTGAGACTGAGTGGACAGACTATGAACTTAGTATAACTTGGGTAGAGAAGAACTTCAATCATTTCAGTGCTGTATGAAACATCTTTGAAGGCTATTGCCTTCTTATTCTTGATAGTCACAACTCTCACTGCAATTTTAGTTCTGCCAGTTTGCAGAACTAAATTGAATCATCATTATTTGTCTTTCTTTCCACACTACTCATCAGTGTTGTTTAGTTAAGTTAATGGTTACTAATCTCCGGTAAGCGATTTGTATGAGAAACCATCAAAGTTATTGGTTAATGGTTACAGAGTAAGAAATATTTGTTATCTTTTATTACTGTCTGATGAATTGACCGTTAACTGGCATAACACTACTACTCATGCTCTACAACCTTGCAATATTGCTGCATTGTCTCTACTTGCTGTTGCTTAGAAAGCAAAGTCATACATCTTTTATGGGATCTCATTTCTATTCACAAGTACAACTTTCTTCATCACTACCACAATGCCTGCTAAAGTGTATTCAAGTCATCTAATATTGCTACTACTTTTGCTAAAACTGATATCTATCCTTTCAACTCAGTAATTATAAGTTCTTTCATATTTGCTTCAGTATTCAACACTACAATCCAGACATCTCAGCCACTTTCTATCTCTGAATCTTTACTGCTTGTTTCTATTGGCAATAGAGAATCTATTGTCTTTTTAGATATAGCTTTCAAATTGACTTCACTATCACTTATCCTCCATATACTCATGCCTACAGACCTCTATTCAAGCAGCTTTGACATGATATCACCAAGCATAAGATAGATCAAGCTCAAGTGTATAAAAATTACGATTCCTGAGTGAAACGAAGAAAAGAATCGTTCCAGTATGCAACAGCACACTTTGAGCAAATGTGTAACGCGCCCGTCCCTGATAACAAATTTTCAATTCAAAAGATAACAAAAAAGTAACAGTCAGATTTGTATTCTTTTGATCCCATCATTTTTATAGTAACAGACTTTGTAATATGGTGCTTCTTTGACTACAAACACTCTTTGATTATTACAAGGAGAAATTTTTACTCTGTTGTCATGGTAACTATATCAGATGAAAGCTTAGCACTAGGCCTATCCAATGGTCCTATTTTTATGGAGAATGGATAAGAATTGAGGAAGATATGGGCTGGATGGCTTTGGATGTGACTGGATGACGTTCTGACACTTCAAAATATTTAAACTCCGCTTTGATGTGTATAATACTGCACCAGTTAAAAAAAGCGCCAGTGAACTGTTCATAATAAGCGCCAATGAACTGTTCATAATAAGTGCCAATGAACTGTTCATAATAAGCGCCAATGAACTGTTCATAATAAGCGCTAATGAACTGTTCATAATGAGCGTCAATGAACTATTCATAATGAGCGTCAATGAACTATTCATAATAAGCATCAATGATTCAATATGTCCTTGCTAGAGTCATATATTCCTGTTTACTAGGGGCTGAAATAGCTGTAAGAGAGTAGTATAAACATATATTAGACATTTATGATAGTCAGTTCAGTTAAATGTGTAATATATATGCATTAAGTCACATATAATGTCTGAAATAATGACTGATTAAGAGTTTGAGCATGATTAGAAGTAAGTAGAGACAAAGTGAAGTTGTACAATAAGAATACACTATATGAGGAAATATATTTCGATTTTTTCAGATTTTTTGAAGATCAAAATAAGCTATAATGAAGTCTACATGAGTACTAATATGAACTGTTCATGAACATCAAATCATTAGA
>MU274936.1:35579-188260 GCA_022160335.1 Irpex rosettiformis | reverse complement strand
CTACTAACCACTCATAGTTACTGAAAAGTTCGCATTTTTCAACCCCTATTAAGTCCAAATTTGTTATCTTACTTACTCTGATAAGTAACTTTACTTACCTCTATAATATCTCTAATGATCCCCACTTAGTCATATTCAAGTCATTTCATTCACCTTGAATCACCTAATAGTCATCAATCACATGACATTCATCTCAGATTCCAATCACATGATGTTCCAAGAGTTTTCAAAGTTTAAGTAAGCAAACTTACGTGATAGTGGAGCTCAACTTCATTAGCGCCCGTGTTGAGCCCCACTATCACGTAATGTTTGCTGACTCACTTATGCCACTTTTTATTTTGGTACATTATGGCCTTCAAAAAAATCAGAAAAAATTATCACACTGTTTACCCTACTATTAGATTATTCTGAATCGAAAATAAGACCTACTATGCTATGTCTTTAGCTTGATTAATAAGCACTCATGAATAATACATGATTGCAGACTTCATTATAGCTTATTTTGATCTTCAAAAAATCTGAAAAAATCGAAATATATTTCCTCATATAGTGTATTCTTATTGTACAACTTCACTTTGTCTCTACTTACTCTCTAATCATGCTCAAACTCTCAATCAGTCGTTATTTCAGACATTATATGTGACTTAATGCATATATATTACACATTTAACTGAACTGACTATCATAAATGTCTAATATATGTTTATACTACCCTCTTACAGCTATTTCAGCCACTAGTAGACAAGAATATATGACTCTAGCAAGGATATATTAGATCACTGACGTTCATTATGAATAATTCATTGACGCTTGTTATGAACAGTTCATTGGCGCTTATTATGAACAGTTCATTGGCGCCTATTATGAACAGTTCATTGGCGCTTATTATGAGCAGTTCACTGGCGCTTTTTTAGCTGATGCAGTAATATACACATCAAAGCGGAGTTTAAATATTTTGAAGTATCAGAACGTCATCCAGTCACATCCAAAGCCATCCAGCCCATATTTTCCTCAATTCTTATCCGTTCTCCATAAAAATAGAACCATTGGATAGGCCTAGTGCTAAGCTTTCATCTGATATAGTTACCATGATAACAGAGTAAAAATTTCTCCTTGTAATAATCAAAGAGTGTTTGTAGTCAAAGAAGCGCCATATTACAAAGTTTGTTACTATGAAAATGATGGGATCAAAAGAATACAAATCTGACTACTACTTTCTTGTTATTTTTTGAATTGAAAGTTTGTTATCGAGGATGGGCGCGTTACACATTTGCTCAAAGTGTGCCGTTGCACACTGGAACGATTCTTTTCTTCGTTTCACTCAGGAATCGTAACCTCTCCATGGTGGTACCAATTATCCCAAGTGACTACTTGTTCTTCTGGAAGGATTCCACAGGATCAATCTGCTCTCTCACATGACAGGCCACACTCAACTGCATCAACAACATATTTCAGGCTCACAAATGGGAAACTGTCTTTGGCCACTCATTCCACATTGGTGAAGCCTCCTTCTATTTGACACAGAAAGTCTCTTCAGAAATTGTGTGCATTACCAGTTGATGAAAATCACTAGCATATAAAACATACATTCAGACCTTCAAAAACATTGCCTCATGTCACATGATTAACCTGGAACAACTCAGTAGCCAGAATGGTGCATTTCAATAGAGGAGGATTGCATGTCTCTCTGATGGACCCACAGAGCCTGCTTTGCACTTGGAAAGGCACCTCTGTCATGTCCTGAATTTCCTCTTGAGCTAGTGCTCAAGCTTCACCCAACCACTTACAGTTGTGTAGGTCACAGCTCAGCTCTATCAGCTCGCACCCTGTGAGAGATGAGGATGGAAGATCTTGCTTCTACAATAAATAAAATAAAGTAAAAGAACATTAATTAAAAGTGACCAAATAATAATAGGTCTCACTAGTCACATCTAGATTCTTTAGTGCATCTAGATCCAGATCACTTGTCTGCTCAGATAAAGCTTATCTAAAGGGCTTGAGAGATCAAACCTAATTTCACAAAATCCAGGCCCCTACCTGAATAGGTATATGATGCTCCAGAGGCTTACTAGAGGGTTTGTGAATTCTCGAGAGGGTTCTGAGAGTCTCAGGCATCTGAAAGTGTCTAATAGTACTCTCCATAATTGTAACATAGTGTGCATCATTTATGTTACACTAGTGGTCTTTGTCTTGTAAGTTGTCAAGCTAGTTTGGCCTTTGAATGTTTCAATTTTTGATTGCTACTTACCTTGCTTTGTGCTGTTGGCTTCACTGTCTAGAATAGCTACTAGTCTCTTGGGCCATGGAGAGGCTAGCACTGAGTTTGCCAAGGAGATACATGGGTGTTCTCATTCAAGGATTTCCACAAAGACTCATGTCACAGACAAGCACTGCAAATGCATGGTTCTGAATGTGAACAATTCTTCTTTTGTTTCACTCAGGAATCATAATTGTGTCAAATTTGCAAAAAGCGCCAATCAACAGTATAAGATTAGAGATCTAGAACAACCTGCCTTGGTGACATCAAGCTTCCAAAGACAGCTGAGACAGAACTTAGGGAAACTATCTCTTTCCAATAAAAAAAGCTTCATCAATCAATGTTGTCTGCAAAATGTGATAATATTGAGAAGTAGCTGGGTACAGTACTTCATTGGTAGCATATGTATATCATTCAATCATATCTATCATTCCTGTCGTAACTATCATGCCCAGCTGAACCACTCAGATAATGGGACTACAAAAGGAGGAGATTATTCAGCACAAAGCGAGTGCACGTATATAAGACAGTGAACTTACGAAATCTCATGTTTGGGGGTGACATGAATGGATGCGTGGTTAGGTACACCGAGCACACGAGGATACGCGTTCAAGTTCTTGTGCAGTGTAAACTGGAATACTGATGCGCCACCATTGCTATGAAAGAACATCAATCATTATAGAACTACCAAGAACAGAGCGCGGTGAACATACCGAGATATGATAGTTGCCCAGGCGAGGAAGAACACCCAAATTCTGTACCACCTATCCCCATAATTCTCAATAACCTTTTCCTTGTTCGAGAGCCAGTTCTTGTACCAGCGGTAGAGGGTAGCACTATAGTGGACACCAAGGACGTCGATATTCTTAACTTCAAAGCCAGCAGACTCGAGTTGGTTGACGACCCAACCGAGAGAGCATGAGGCATCGGCACCAGGGAAGATGTACTTATTCATGAAGAGACCCCTAGATGATGGATTAGCTTTATGACGTGGATGATGGGCAGAAGAGCGGCGAATACCAGATGAGGTCCTCGAACTGCCAGTGAGGGCGGATACCGGCGACCTGGAAGACGAAAATACCGTCGTCGTCCAAGAGGTCGTAAACTTGACGGAGAAAAGACTGGTAGCGGCGAATACCGACGTGCTATGCGAAATTTGACTCAGAATTCATATGATTGGAACAATGCAAGGTCAGACGTACTTCAGCCATCTCCAAACTGACAATCTTTGTGTACGCGCCCTTACCTCCGGGGATATAACGAGCATCGGTACAAATAATCTTAGCCTGGGTGGGGTCACCTCCCTGCAATTTTAGTTAGAACATATGCCTTTAATGGATGAAGTACCGCGAACGTACGTTGCTCTTGATGCGCTCGTTGCCGAAAGCAGTCTGGTTCTTTGCGAGCGTGACGCCAGTGACCTTGCAACCATAATTTTTGTGTGCGAATGCACTAAGAGTGCCCCAGCCACAGCCAATGTCAAGCAGATGGTCTTCAGGCTTCAAGTCAAGCTATGACAACTTAATGAGATAAGGTTATATCGCAGGACAAAGACACGATCGTGTACCTTTTCGCAAACGAGAGTCATTTTATTGTCCTGTAACTGTTCAAGGCTCTCCTCGATAGTGATATCACGGATTACACCAGACGTGTAAACCATGCGGGGGCCAAGGAACCTGGTAACGACGACGTCAGAACCTATCAATATAATTATGGTGTACTTCTCACCATTCATAAAAGTCATCACCTCCTAAGACACGTCGAAAGACAGTTAGAGACGAATGAAGATACCAACGACTTTGCACTCACGGTCATAGTGGTCACGGACTTGTTCCTCATCCTGGGCCTCGGTGTGCTTGATAACCTCAGGGATGAGGTTGCAAAACACGTATTTGAAGAGCTCCCAGGTGAACACCATCTTTGCCCAATCATGACGCTGCTCCAGGATGTCCAGCACATCACCTATAGTCAGTCGAGTTAGCCAAGGTTTCGACGCGACGATACGCGATACATTACCGTTGAAGTCAATTTTGCCCTCAAAATACGCGTCATGGAAGACTTGCATGGGGATTTTCTCCTTGCCGTGATACTTCGCCTTGAGTTCTGGGTCATGAATCGTAATATACTCCTCTAGGTTTCTCTCCGGCATCAAGATTTTCTCGTTCTTGCGCTTGCCGGTGTAGCTCATAAACGTCCAGTAGCCCATCGTTATGGGAAGTCCGAGTAACAAGACCATGAAAACATAGGTTTTGAAACCGCCGTGATTAACAATGGGCAGGAACTTCTTGACGAACCAAGGGACGACGATAACCAGGGCTGCGAGGTGGATGTTGTTGAAGGAACCATTACCCTCTGCGAGGCCCTCGATGGGCGCGTTTTTGATTGCGGGAGTGTCTGTCTGCTTGACTGTGAAGAAAGGCATCGCGGCGGCGGGAGTTCGACGACGACGACGAGATGACCGCTGCCAGCGAAAAGCCAGAAATTCGACGTGGATTATAAGTCCCCGGGCGGGTACCCAAAAAGGGTATGTCAGACGCCTGTCGCGTGTCCTCTGGCAGTAGTCGTGTCCGCAACACCTCAGGCTCCAGCTTTTACCCTCATCCCCAACGACTCAGACGATTGTGAACAAGACAAACGGCGACGGCAATGGCCTACTACAACCAGTCCAGCAGTCCTCCGCCGCTCCAGCACCCCGTGCCAACTCACCCTGCCTACATCCCAGAACCGCCCTCCACACCCGCTTCACCACAAGGCTACCAACGCTACGCATCTTCTCCTCAACCACAGGCCTATGGCCAACCTCAAACAATTTCCGCAGGTGCTACGATGTCTCGTGCACCCGTCCCGCCAGCCGGAAGCTATTCTGCGTACGGGCACATGTCATCTCAACAGCACCAGCCTCATATACCTACCCCTGCTGCACCAGACTTCTCGGCATGGGGCTTAAACGATGCGACGGCACAGTTTGGTATGCAGCTTGGACAGAACGCGGTAGCTGCTGGGCAAGATTACGTTCAAAAAAATGTACGCCCCATGTTTCTTTTTGCCTCACATGTTACCCAATCAGAGAGATTATTGCTGCTATAGCTCGGAGGCTGGATACCCATAAGTGCGGTCAAGCAGCACTTCAACGTGTCCAACTCGTACGTTATCAAGAAGCTGCAAGTCGTGATCTTTCCATGGAGACATAAGCCCTGGTCACGGAAGGTTATGAGGCTTGAGAACGGGCAGAATGAATGGGCTGTCCCGAGGGAGGATATCAACTCGCCTGATCTCTACATCCCTCGTAAGTGCCAAGTCATGCCTCGCGAACAATAGAAGAAGCTGAAAAATGGTTTTAGTTATGGCATTCGTAACATATATTCTCCTCGCGGCCTTATACTCTGGCTTGAACTCTCGCTTCCACCCCGAGATCCTTGGCGTAACGGCTTCAAAGGCCCTTGCTGTTGTGCTGCTAGACTTCCTGTTCATCAAAGGAGGGTGCTATTTCTTGAACATTCAAGTCAGCATCCCTTCGTTGTTTTATTCCTATCCATATAGCTGAATATTGCTAATGCAGGGCACAAGTCAAGTCCTCGACCTTGTCGCTTACGACGGTTACAAATTTGTTGGTGTTATCCTCACCATCGTGGCCGGCATGCTTAACTTCGGGAGGACCCTCTATGCCCTCGTCTTCCTCTACTCGTTCTTCGCTACGGCGTTTTTCCTTGTATGTCTATCCATCTTGTGCCTGATATAATACGCTAAACCGTCACAGCTCCGCTCCCTCCGCTCCCTCATCCTTCCAGACGCAGCGACTACCGCTGCCCCGGTCAACACGTCACATAGGTCCCGAAGGATAACATTCCTCTTCCTCGTTGCTGTTAGTCAGATATTGTACATGGGTCTGCTAGTTCGTGTGTAACACCATAATGCAGCTAGACCCATCCTGACACTGAAACCGATCCACCCCTGCTTCATCGACCTCCGTGTTGAGCCCTTCTGTGATGTCTGCATCATATCCGTGCAATATGCAGCTGAGACATATACCATGGGCTGTGAGCATACCTCAGCGCACTATCTCTCGGACGCGATGCTCGTTAGCTGCGGGGATGAAGCTTGATGAAGCTCGCCGCCGAGACACGAAGGCTGCGCTAACAGATTTTTCCAGTCAGAAAGCCTGTGCTTTATGTGAGATAAATCAAGGATTAATTCAGAGTTGCCGTACCGTTGGATCTCTGATACAAATCCACCGACAAGGGTTACACCTCCTCCAAGTACCCTTGCACAATCAAATGCTCGATGTCTGCTCGTCTGACCATGAACCTCTGCCCCCTCTGAAAATCAATTGCCCCAACCTCTGTCTGAATGACCCCACAGTCCCTCACTACCTTGACATGCACATGTAAATCCTTCGGAGGCCTCGATATCGGTGCAAACAAGTCGACCTCCTCCGTCGCCAATACGCCTGACCGGAACGCCAGTATGCTCGCATTGTAAGCCCTCAAAAAGTCCACCTCATGCGGCGACAACCTCGCCCGTATATCCGAGTTCTGTGCATTGTTGCTCGTGTTGCTCGCTGTAGCGTTAGACGTTGACAATATTAATGGCAATGCTCCCCCGACCGTCCAATAAAGGTCTTTTAGCCGCTCGAGACGATGATGGTGATATGCGAGCAGACATCGTTTATTGCGAAGGATTGTCGTTTGGTAAAGGATAATATCGGGTGTAATCTGAACTTCGTTGTCGATGACCATATCATCGGGGTTGAGTTTCGCCATGGCCTCTTGAATGAGAGTCTCTAATTGACGTTGTTCGCGGATGATGGAACGCACGAGGACGTCGTTGTACTTGAGGAGGGTGTCGGTTGCCGTTGACCTGCGGGACTCGGTAACGAGTTGTGTGGCGAGGTCGCCGTATTGGCGAGTGGAGAGACTCATCTTGTTGCTGTTATAGCCGTGGTAGCCTCGAGCAGCGGTAAGCACTGTCACGTTCACGCGCCCTGTCACGGCTGTGACTACACGCGAGTATCACGTGCTTTACAGATGGCGAATGGGCGCCTGATCCCAACGGCGCGTCTCTAATAGCATGCATAAGCCACAGCCCAACTTGAGTCGCAGACACCCAAAACACAGAAACTTTGTCGAATAAGATGTTGCAAAACGAGTCGCAGGATATTGAGCAAGCAAGCGCAATTGTCCAGCAAGTTCAGCTTATCATTCGTCTACGAAAATAATGTTGACTTTGTCGACGACGCAGGGCTCACGCTCCGGACAGCAAGACTCGTCGCTACGATCGTCAGCTCAGGTCAGTTTCAGACTCACCTCTCAAACTTACAAACATTAACTCTATCATGATTTGATAGATTATGGGCAGCTTCAGGCCAGGCAGCCCTCGAATCAGCCCGCATCCTTGTCACATCAGCCTCCGCCACCTCCACCTCCATTCTCAAGAATCTCGTCCTGCCTGGGATTGGTCACTTTACCATTCTTGATCCCACAGTCACCGCTCCTGCTGATGCTGGTAACAACTTTTTTCTCAACGGCTTCGACAGCGTCGGAAAACCTCGTGCTGCAGAAGCTGTCCCACTGCTTCGCGAGCTGAACGATAGTGTGGAGGGCGTAGCCGATACCAGGGAGCTTGAAAGCTTGTTGGATAGCGATATGGGAAGAGAGTGGATCAAGAGCTTTTCTTTAGTTATTGCCCACAATTTGAGCGCGAAGACATTGGATAGACTGGCTGAGTTGCTTTGGGAGGAGAACACGAATCCGCCACTCATAGTCGTGCGATCGGCTGGATTCATTGCAGACTTTTATATTCAGGTTCATAAGCATTGCGGTATGTGCATTTTCCCTTTTAATATATAAGCACGTGTTAATAATTTCCGTCCAGTAATCGAGTCACATAGTGAAACAAATCCTTCCCTTCGCCTCACAAAACCCTTCCCAGCCCTCCAAGCATGGGCCGACTCCATAGATTATGACGAAGTTGACCCAACAGAGCATGCTCATATACCATTTCCCATCATCCTGATCAAAGAAGCGGATGCGTGGCGCAAGGAAGTCAGCTTACTACGTCCACTACATCCCTGTACTTTTCACCAACTAACCTTGTAAATTGTGACCATAGCACGATGGTAACCTACCAATATCGTACGCCGAACAAAAGCTGTTCAAAGCCCAAGTTATTGCGCGGCAAAAGAAACTAGACGAAGAAAACTTTGAAGAAGCAGAGGGCCAAGCCGTCCGTATGTGGTCCGAGAAACCCGTGCGTCTTTTACAGCCCCTTATTCACCTCATATCTCTCCTTCGCATACTCCTACCTTATCTAATAGCATTCTTGTTCATTGATTTGTCGTCATCTCCTGCAGGTGTCTTCGGACATATCAACTCTCCTCACCTTCGCGTCCCCAGCAGAAACCCTTCCTAAAGCCAACTACGCCTTCCACGCCCTCCTTGAGACTCTCAAACTCTTCGTTTCTCATCCCAATGGTCCAGGAGCACTACCTCTTACTTCGACGCTACCAGATATGCGCACGGACACTGAGAGCTATGTGAAGATACAGAAGATGTATAAAGAACAGGCAAGGGCCGAGAATGTGAGTTTTCTATTTTCTGGCTGTATGCATGGTGTAGGTAGTAAGAATAAAGCGATTGACGCTACACACCAAAGGCTCTGTTTAAGAAAATCCTGAAAGAGGCCTTCCCCGACCTGTCGATCGACGAAGGACTCGTAGATGCCTTTGTGAAGAATGCCCACCATCTCAAGTTGATTCGAGGAAGGAAATTCGGCGATTTTGATAGACAACGGACTGAACTGCGTACGTACTTGTGCTACAGCCTTGGTGGTACATGATGGACGCTAATTTTGCCCGATGTAGAATCCGGCCTCGAGATTTTCAACAAAGAAGTAGCCACCCACGTCGCTTTGTCCGCATTGTTCAATCTTTTCTCCCGAGGTTCAGGTTTGTTATGAACCCACTTCTCGCCCTTGCATGTGCACCCATCTGAAAACAGGCCGTTCAGACCCGACAAGCATAACACCCGAATCCTTACGTGCAGAAGTGAACACTCTCGTCGGTCAAAATTCTGCGCCGCTCAACGAAGAAGTAGAAGAAGCGATCGATAACGCTGTCGGCGAGGTGTACGTCTTCTATCTTTTCTTCCCCCTCCCCCTTTTCCTTTTTTTACAGTTACTCCTCATACTCACCGCCATAACTTGAGTCGGCTAATTCGATTATTAATTCTACAGCGCCCGAACTCCAACAGCAGATATCCCCAACACCGCCGCTTTCCTCGGCGGCCTGGTTGCTCAAGAAGCCATCAAGCTCATTACAAAACAGTACGTTCCCATCAACGGGTACTGCGTCGTCGACCTCGTTGGGAGTTGGACGGGGCTCGTTGGGCAGCCACCTGCGTAACCTCAGCAAGCACTGTAGCAGTGTCGAGTAGCTCTGGGGGTGGTGTTAATTTGAAAGTAGAGAAAGTGGACTTCGACCGTGTACAGATACTCAATTATACCACTTCATCTTTCCCTGCGTTGTAACGTCACAATGCATAACGGGCGCTACTGGCACGAGAATGTAGCTTCAATATCCGAATGTGCCTGGAGACCGGCATATTACAGCCTGAAGAGCCTAAAACACTTACTTATCGCGCCGCCGCAGGCACACATGCAGTCATATACATTGGAAAACCACGATCAACACCAGGAGTTTGCTATCCGGAAAGAAAAACACACGTGCAAATTGTACGTACATCTCCGTTCGGTAACATCAAAAAACCAAAGGGTATAGGTACTGAGATACGATGAAGTCAATTCACTGAACGAAGGGGGAACCACAAAACAAGAGGGGAACCAAACTCAAAGGAGGAGAACTGAAGCTTTAGAAAGAGCGACGCAGATATGATAGTGAACTTCGGGTGCACCAACCGAGCAAAAAGAGCACCATAAGGGGAATGTGAGTGAAAACCCCAATGGATCAACCACATTCTGAAGACCTAAGACGAATGATGATGAGCGAGAAAGAGACCAGCAGATTCCCGCAGACTGATAGCGGACTTTCTTTCGGTTGGGGTGTCTTCAGGGGATTTTCTGGAATGGCGACTCTTTATCCAGGCTCGTTGATACATTCACAATTCCTCCGTTTCTTCTCAATAGCCATGAGAAGATTAATTGTACTCATCATCCGCATCCTCGTCATCGCACCAAGGGAGGTCATCGTCACCGTCATCAGACTGCGTGGGAGAGGCTTTCGGGGCAGCGACGGATGAAGAAGGTGTAGGCGCTGGCGTAATTACGACGGAGGAAGACGCGACAGAGGAAGATGCGACAGAGGAAGTCTTAGGAGGGTTGGCGGGTGTAGCGGAAGGAGGGATCGAGGTGGCAGGGATGGTAGGACCAGGAGCAGGGGCAGCGAAGTCAGATCCGGTGCAAAGAACCTACATCACAAGAAAACAATGTTAGCATCTTGTGTGAGATTGGAACATGCGGAAAACAACGAACCTCGCCAATATAAATGTTCGTGCAGTCGCTGTTGATCTGGGGGTTGTTGTGGTAGAGGACGGTAGAGTTAATACCGTGAATGGCTTGGATCTTCTCGCAAGAGTCACCGGACTGGACAATCAGCGTGTTCTTGCAGTCTTCGCCTTCGTTACCAAGGCAGAGAACTTGACCAATTTGAAGGTTTGAGCAGGTAGCATCGATGGAGGGGTTTACAGTCCCCAATTGATAGCTATAAAAAGTGCAAGGTAAAGATTAGTGTGAGGAAAGGAGAGAGGGATAACGGGCGACTTACGTGGAGACATTCTGGGCAGCAGAGATGGCGTCACAGTAATCACCCTCCTTGACAGTGTACTGACGTGCACAATTCGCAGCAGCAACAGCTACACAGTAAAATATTAAAGCAAGTTAATTTCGAAAAAAAGGAGAGAACCTACACTGAGCGAGGAAGGGAGCAGCAACGAGAGCAGCAAAGACCGGTGCAAACATGGCTTCTAATCGAGACGAAAGGATCGTTGGAAAATGCGAAAGAGTGTGGGTGCTTTGGAAGCGAGTGGGTGAGTCGAAGACCGAAGTTAAGGGGGTTGCGGAGGGTCTTTGCCTGTCGTCTGGAACAGCGAGCTCAAAGGAGGAGGATGGTGGTGGGAGGAAGTTAAAGGGCGACAACAAATCCCAGCTCAAGAACCCTTTGGCGCTAAATGCACTAATTGGGCGCCTGTCTTGGCAATCTGTTGCCCCTTGTTTCCCTGGAGATGACTGAAATCTTTTGACTGATATTGATTACTGTACTTATGATGATTTTCACAATGTAACAAAAGTAAATAGATGTTTATAGAACAGTCAATCTAGACATTGTAAAGGTAATAAAGGATAATAAGTACGCAATAGAGAAAACAAAAAATCAGGCAGCCGTTCATGCCAAGAGTTACGAGAGCGACATCGCGCCGAGGTTGCCAAAGTCCAAGAATTCCTCCTCGAGGGACATCTTCCGCACGACAAGAGCTTCGACAATCAGTCGAGGCCCCCTCACTTCTGCGACTGCCGCCTCGCCGAGCACACGGTTGTTGTTGGCTTCGTTAGCGAAGGGAGGTGCCGTAGCCACATGGCACTCAGCTGCAGGCCCATCTGTCTCGGAAATAGAGACTGCTGATGCCGGCTGCATACCAACGTGTAGGCTCTCCAAACCCGCCATTATAGTCATCCCATCGCCATTGGAGGGCCGGCAAGCACCAACGACGGATGCAGAGACCGGCAAAGCTCTGCGCCGCTCGTCTCTCCGTCTATCTCTCGCCATACGACGTAGAGCAGCCTTCGCATCTTGCTTATTCGGTATAGGTAATGGCTCACCCGGAGTAGGGTCCCCGAGGGCGGTGAGCGTAGGCTGTCCATGCCACGGCTGCTGATGCTTCTTGTCTTTATTCTTCTGCATTCGTCGCGCAGGGCATCCAACCTCCCCCTGAGAAGCTTTAACATCTGAAGGGCGGCGAATGGGGCGAGGCTTATACACAGAGGTAATCTCTATGTCCAAGGATAAACCTGGAACTTCCGGGTAAATATCCACCACAAACTTCTCCTCAACGAGTTCCTTGTCCACATCGTCAAGAGAAGTCTCGGGCTCCATGGAGAAGAATGCGAGATCGTCATCTATAGGGAATATGAATGGTGATGACTGGGCAGTAGGGCGATTGGGGTTGGACCTGACAAGGCGATGAGAGTCCACGACAAGCTGATCAGTCGAGGTCCCGAACTGAGGAGGGAAATCAGGCGTTGCGACCAACGACAGCGCCTCGTCTGTGTCAGTGTAGTCAGTAGCGTCGACATCGGTATCTGCGCCATTAGAAACAGCAGTAATATCACTGTCAAAATCCCTTTGTGGAGCTCTCCGCCTCCTGTTCACCATTTTCTCGGCCCATGCGCCTGTCACTGGGTCAATGTAAGCACTGACTTTGTCTGCGAGTGCGACAATGGCCGGTGGGACTTCGATCTCCTTGACCACAATCACCGACGCGCCAATTTCCCCCGCCATCATTTCCAAAGTCTCCAGAGACTGCTCGAGGTCTGCGCGAGGAAGCCCGATGAGAGCCCCAGAGTCGGCGACTCCGAGCTCGTAGTATGCTTGCCCACCGCCCTCGAGGAGACGCCACTTGAGCTGAGTAACGAGTCTAGCAAAGCGAGCGGGTGTAATATCCGTGAGTTTGAGCTTGTATTCGACATTTCCCTAAAAGCGTAAAGTGCTGTAAGTACAAATGAGCTGGGTGGCGTGCCGTGACTCTACGTACCTCCTCCACCTCCGGAACTAGTTTAGGTATTCCATGATGGGGTTTCTTGCGTGACTCCAGAGCAGAGGATTTCGAAGGAGGTGACGGTAAAAACAGATCCCAAGGAGAGGATGCCCTAGGACTGTCGCTGAGGCAGTCTTCTTCAAACATGAGTAGTTATAGCGAGCTATATTTTGAAACGTATAGGCTTTTCTCGAGGATATACGTTTGAAAATATAGGAAGAAAGGGTGAGTTTATGTCGCTATTCGAGTTATCATCTTCCGGTCCACAACGCTGTGGGTTGAAGTTTGGGTGTGCGAGAAGAGCAAGTCGAGTCAAGGCAGTCAGAGTCAGCCAACATGGGGGAAGAGCTGATTAGGTAAGCATCCAAATGTGGCCACAATTCCCACGGGTCCTCATGCGTGCAGCACGCGAGCCGTAGCCCGGAAACGGCGGTGTCTCGTCCCGCCTTTGGGCCCTTGTACTCGAACCACCACCTTCCACAGCATCCTCACTCAGGAGTGATGCCTCCAGCAACCTCAGTATGTATCTCTCGCTAACCTTCGTTATTGCGGTAAACAAACACACGCCCACAGACGACCCTGAAGCGCATACACCGCGAGATCGCAGACCTCAAGAAAGAAGACCTTGGTGCCATCAAGCTTGCACCATCTGGCGACAATCTGTTTCACTGGTCTGCTACTCTTCCTGGTCCAGAAGGTAGTGTGTACGAGGGAGGAGTTTTCAATGTCGACATCATCCTAGGACCTGACTATCCGTATGTTTTCCTAATGGAGTCTCTCACAAATAACTCATAATTCTACTCGTCCAGGTTTTCTGCGCCGCACATGACTTTCAGGACACGGTAAGCCGCCTTCGCTAAATAGATGTTATTCCCTGTTTTATTCTTCTGTATTTTCAGGATATACCACATGAATATTTCTGAGCGCGGAGGCATATGTATAGATATCCTCAAACATAATTGGTCCCCCGCGTTATCACTGTTCAAGGTTATACTTTCACTTTCCTCTCTCCTCACCGACCCGAATCCGAGTACGTTCCTCACATTATCCCGCAACCAGTTAGTACTGACTTTCGTCTAATCATCACAGAGGATCCCCTAGGTAAATCATGGCACCATCTTCCCATGCCAAGACAGTAAACTAATATCCTTCCAGTTCCCTCGATAGCAACAGAATACGTTCGCAATCGTAAGAAGCACGACAGCACTGCGCGCGAATGGACGCGCCTGTACGCCAAGCCACCTCCCCCGCCTGCTCCTCCCGCTGTCAAAGCTATTCCTGCACCGAAAGCATCTACGCCAGCACCATCAGCCCGAACCAGAGGTAAGGCACGCGCAGCTGCAACTGCCCCTCCAGGTCAAAATGGAACTTCCTCTTCATCCGGCCCTTCGCGAAACACTTCCACAGCACCTGTAGGGGTAATTGAAATACCTGACTCAGACGATGAACAACGAGGACCTCAAACGCGTTCCAGTGCTGCGCGAATGACGAGGCAGGCTTCTACTACTACAACCGGCAAGCGTAAACGTGGAGAGGCTGACATTGACCTTGTTGTGTCGGAGGACGGAATCACCCCAAGGGCAAGTACTCGGAGACGTACGGCTGGATCAAGTGCTGGATCAAGTGCTGGGTCAAGTTCGAATCGGACGCGCAGAGACGTGATCATTATAGAAGATTAAGTACTCTCGTTGGCCGCTGTCTACCCATCCACCATAAAGACTTAGTATCTAGTCCGGAGTTGAATTGCCTTTGGTCAAATTGTGTCGTTCAGGAAGTTTTCTTTTATCGTCTTGATGATTGTCAGGCCTTTGATCACTCACGCATTCTGTATCCTTTCCCAATTATCTTATCAGTCTCTTGTGACGTTTATTTATTGCTACCTTTCCCGACGCACCTGATTTAATTGCTTGGCAGGCATAACATACAATTTTACACATACCAAGCTAGTATGGGTGAATGTTTCAGATGGCTCGGAGTCAGAAAGAGTGATAGAAAACAAATTCTCCTCAATGTTTTCTGAGTACATAGTACCAAGGTCATGGTCAGCATACGCATACAATATTTTGCACAGAGAGGGAACCGTGATTATGATGTTGCAGAGTGCACTAGCGCTGCCACGAGTTACTATCATCGAGACTCAGATAAGTAGCCATATATTCCGACATTGCATAACAATACACTGACAAGTCCAACTTATTCATATCTTCATTTTACAAAGCAACCTCTTCACCTTGCAAGCGAAATGTCGGCATCTGATATCGCCAAGGACAACGATAGCTCAGCCCAAACCTCGCCAGTCGACTATTGGCGGCAGTGCTTGACTACTGTGGATATCGAATGGTTACGGTCATCGATCAATGCAGACGAGACACGGATGCGCGCACGAGTTGACGAGATTCGGAAAGAGTATGTAGTACGCTTTAACACAAACCTTCATGAGTTATCGAGCTGAACTTTGTCTCTAGAGCATAGTACGTACAGTAACTGTTGATAACACAATGAGCAGTACTCTCATATCCATCTTTTGATAGCGATTTCTCGCATTACCCATGCATTCGCGCATACTTCTTTGCTAAAGTTGATGTGGTCAAGAACTCCATCTACAAGGAAATCGTAGAGGCAGGGAAGAAAGGGGACACCATCTACCTCGATTTCGGATGTTGTAGTAAGTTTCCAATCCCACTTATCGTATAGCATGCGACAAAGGATTGATTTCTGAATACTGTATCACAGTGGGTACTGATGCCAGAAAACTTGTCGCGGATGGCTATCCACCGCAGAACGTCTTTGCCTGTGATCTTTACAAGGAGCTTTTAGATTTTGGCTATCGACTCTACGATGATGCATCGACCTGCCAGATTCACTTTCTCTCCTCAGATGCTTTCAGTGTTCCATATCCAGCCCCACCGAGTGGACCAAGCACGGTGGAAGACCTGTCCGAAGTGACAGAAATCAGTCAATTGCAGGGCAAAGTGACGCATCTCTACGCTGGATTCTTCTTTCACATGTTCAACGAGGAGAAACAGTGCAACCTTGCTTTGCGATTTGGGGTTTTGATGAAGCGCGAGCCTGGGACTATACTGTACGGCAGACAAATTGGTTCGTATGAAGCGGGCTTCGTGGATGCTCTGTGAGTTGTATATTACCTTCGATATATTAGTGCTCAGCTTCAATGCTTGTATCTTCCCAAACAATAGCCAAATGTTTGCGCACAGCCCAGAGTCGTGGAAAAAAATGTGGAAGAGAGCGTTCATGGAGCTCGAGAGTACCGAGTTTGCTGAGAATAGGGTGATAGTGGAAGCCGAGTTCGCAGAAGTGCTACCTAAAGAACTTTCGCTTCATGGACATCCGATGCCCGTGCTTCACTGGAATGTACGCATTGTATAAGGCTTCTGTGATCAAGGGTACCGCTATAGAGAACGTAGTATTATGCTCTCCTGAAGTAGTTACTTGAGACTTACTTTGATCTGACTCTTTGACAGGCTGATATGGCTTCCAGTTGGCTTATTCCCCTCGTGAACGACAAAAAAGATGAAATAAACGAGTGTAGTACGTCAAGCAATGGTAATAACGATGTCCGACATGCTAGTAACGTAGTAGAAAGATAAAAACTATAGTCCGATCATGCACTAAAAACGAGAAAGCACTAAGACGAATACTTATAATGGGCTGCATTTAGAATAGCTGCTATTGCTACTACCAGTGCTAAGGTAGCATTCCATTAGATTGTAGATGAGATTGATCCATGCGCGCGAACGAGTCTTCGTTAGGCTGCTGCCAATAGTATCGTGAGAGTGCTTGCTGGTTGTAGGACCACCGTTGTGTTGGATTAAATACTATATTCGAGTGTCCCAGCTGCTCTTGGTGAGTCGTAGGACCAGCGTATATTGGAAGAGGGAATTGAGCAGGCTGTGGTGTAGGCACTTGCGAGGCGGTAGCGTAGTAGGTATTGCTATTAGATAATCCTTCATACGTATACTCGCCACCCAAGTATGCTTGGCTATTTACTTCGCTTGGGTCCTCTGCGTAACGCGCAAAATGAGTGATGTCGAACAGTGGCTCCCCGTTTTCCAAATAGAGCGAGGACCCAGAGTACGCCGAATCTTCCGTAAATGCGGTTGGAGACCTAGATCCCACAGCAGCATTACCATAATGTCCCGGACTCTGGAAGGCGTTACTCGGGGTAAGACGGACCTCGGGAGTGTTTGGTATCGGTGTGGAATTCTGCTCAAAGAAACGGCACGGAGTAAGGGGTATTCCAGAAGAACCTCCCAGTTCAGCCTGCCAGTTCTCGACAAAGCTGGTAGCACGTTCTGAGATAATGTCCTTCGAGCTTGAGGGAAAAGCTACGTGGGGTTTCTTGAAGGAGACGGCCGATGCGTGGTCGGAGTTGGCAGAAGCTATAAAGCTCTCTGTTGAACATTGTCTACGCTTGCCTTTATCGTCAAGCTCCAATTCAGATGGCGACCATCCAAGCGGTCCAGACATGCTACTCAGTAACCACAACATAAGCATCTCTAGAACCTTTGGCTCCTCAGAATGACGCGTGAGCGGAAGCGTAGCATAGCCTGTTCTTTTATCTAAAAAAAGCAAATCAGCAAGATGCACAATTTCTAAGCAGTGTTTCCTAACCTTTCCCGATGCAACCAAAGACCCAGTGCTCATATGTGGTCAGCACAAAGTAATCAATGTAGTCGGCCATACAGCGTTCGGATATCTGTGCATATCATTTAAGCCATACTAAGCAAAACAACCATCATTGAAAGACAAGTCAAACGCACCAGAGTCCATAAGGCATGTGGAAGGGTCTTCTCATCCACAGATATATCCCGCGCCAGCACCCGCTTGGTACCAACAGTAGCAAGCTCAGGCCACAACTTCTCAAACCTCTCCACCTGCAATACATAAGTTCTGGTCAGTGACAATTATAGAAATAAGGCCGAGTCTTTCACCTTCGAACACTCTACGAATGCCTTTAACTCCTGTTCTCCTAGGTACCACGGAGGAATGATAAACGCGGCCATAGTCGCCGAGTTTTTTCGTGCTGCTAACTATGAAATACCAAGTGTAAATGTCTAGATAACCGCATATAATTCAGAGAGGAACTTGCATCTGCACTTCGGGTGCTTTGTAGAACAGTGCACAAGATTGGGGCCATCTTCTGTACGTCGTTTGGATGAACATAGAAGTGTCTCTCCTTGAACCCATCGCCTTTGACATGGACTACGAGCTCCATAGCCATTTCGAGGACATCCTGGCGGACATTCTGAACAAATGAGATGTCGTCAGTGACATTGAGCATCCTTGGTGACTTCGGGATTGTGGATTCATTGTCACCGGCGAGCGCGAGCACTAGAGCAGGCGAGAAATTTGCTAAATATGGGACACTGATACCATGCAATATTTAAAAATTCCATACCTTCCTCGCGGACATGCGAGTTGAGCGAGTTGAGTTCAGCTTCTGAGAGATATTCTGGCTTCTCGTCGCCTCCTTCACGTTCCTCTAGCTTCGCGAAATCTGCAAATTCCCCTGAATCAATTTCATGCCATTCGGGAATAATAATCATATGAAAACTTACACTCTTCCATGTGCGCCTTGATATCCTCTGTACCGATCCTATTCACCCTCTTTACTCCATGGGTAATGTTGGAAAAGTGCAACTTCTGGATCGGCATGAGCCTAGCCGACCCAGTTGAAAGGGGGGTCAATTCAAACTTCTGGTACATCGGTTCCATAAGCTTCGCCTCTGCGATGAAATCCCTCCATGTGAGTTTACGAGCCTGAGGGACGGTAGCGGTGGCCTGTATGAAAGTGGTCCCCTGAGCCGGTGACACGGAGGCGTACAAGGAGTCTGTGTCTGGAACAGGGAGTGAAGGAGAGAAAGACATGCTGGAGTAGTGTGGGAAACTTGTACGGCAAATACTTGAGAGGAGTTAGTTATGAGGAAGGGGAGTATGCCTTTCAATTCGCTCACTTGTCTCGATACTTATACGAAACTAGGCTACCAATTGCTCTATACACGCCACATTCCTATGGCTACAACTTGAGGTGCTGACGGCCACAGGATAGGCTGTGTAGCCGTGAGGCGCACTTATCTAGTAGATAATAAGTGGAAACATTACTATGTGTGACGACGTGAACACTTGCCTCTTTTGATATACAGAGGGTGAGGTGCCGTGAAAATACAAGGAGGGAGCACTGAGGATGACGACGAAACAAAACTCTGTCAGCGTAAAATGAATTTCAGCAAACATATCATCATGACAATACAGTATGTCGCAGACTCATTAACGCAGATATAAGACTGCGCAGAACAAGCTATGCAAGTGTGGCGACAGTTGACATACCCTGCCTGTAGCCACACATGCGTATAGCCATTGTGTGGTAAATCCGGGAATGATGTTGTTCTAACATAATTAGCGTCATGGTGCATAATATACAGCTTGAAGTATAATGTAACTGAGTGGGGAAGTCACGTATCTGAAATCGGTCCTCACTCCTTTTGACTCGCCACACACGCTTTATTACTTGCCATCTGAGACTGACCCATACTATGAGCCGACACCTCCGGCTTTAGGACCCATACCGCCATCGAGTAAGCCGAACTTCCCCAAGGCCTCGAAAAGAGCCTGATGGGGCGCAGGTTCGATCGAATCGACCGAATGGTGGATGATCAGTCCCGTGAGGGGCGAGAAAGTATATGTACAATTCCTATAACACAAGTATTGCGGTCAGAAAAAGGTAACAACAGGACGCAAATAATCTGACGCACACTTCCCATTCGGCACGAGCACCACTGACACGCCCGATACCGGTGACCATAAGGCCAAAAGTTATGCTCTTCTCCCGCGACTTCTTGGACTGGGAGCTACCTGATAAAGAAAATAAAACATTCTCATCGAGCATTAGTTGTGAACACATACTGAACGTACTAGATATCAATCCTCCGTTTATGGGCACTCCCCCGTTATTTACTCTTACCCGAGTGATGTTTACGACCAAATCCGTATAGAGCGCGTTTAACGTATGCCTGACGAAGATCGAGGAGGCGATATACAAGTGGAGACCTTCTACGCGCAGCGTCTTAGGGAACGGCGTAGGTAAAGGCGTAGGAGGTGTATACGTTAAGCGGATTCTTGAGCTGTAGATAGTAGGAACCTCGTCGCAGTCCTCCTTGGACTTGGATGTTGAGCTGAGCTTCTCTTTGATTGTGTGCCAGGTATCCGTCGGGCTAGCTAAAGACCATAACTTTTGCGCTGAGGGCGATGGCTCCTTAGTTGCTTGATCAAGCGACGAGACGAGTCCCGTCTCGAAGAAATCGGGCAATGTCCTCTCAAGAATATAAATTGCTCGTCCTGTCGTTCCAGTTAAGAAAAATTGGTAGGATGCCTTCCAGTAGTATCAGCCCTTCTTCAAGGTTAAGACGACAACCTAAGCATACCTGTTCGGATCTCCCATTCTTCGTCGCAGACTCTTTCCGGAGGCGGGCTTCGAGGTTCTGGTGCTGAGGCGTTCATGTTAGGATTGTTTGGCGAAGAGTTGGATAAAGCAGTTTGTCCATTATCATGAGGATTTAGTACAGCGTGCAATAGAAGGCCTGCATAGTATGCTTCCTGTTCGGCCGGTAGTTGTGAGGCCAAGGGCTGGGGTCGTCGTAAGCTGGGACTCGCGCGGGGCGTGGCCGACGCTTGTAAACCCGGTTGCGCAGCGAGTGTGAGTCGTCGTCTGTGTCCTCTGAGAAGAGCCCTTGCTGCCAATGGTAACTTCGAGGCCATTGTCTTCGATGTTCAAAACTCGACGAACTGAGCTTGCCGTAGAGACTCGAATACCCTCCGGCCTCTGCGGCCATTCAATGCTGTCATCATTACGGAGAAAGTCCGTGAACGAATATTTTTATATAATTTTTATTGCATTGAATTAACACGGGCACATGGTGTAGTTGGTTATCACATCCGCTTAGCATATTGATGTAATTGCGGGGGGTGCTGGGTTCAATTCCCAGTGTGTCCAGTTTTTTCGACGCTCATTTTTTGTATTTCATTTTCCCGTAGTATGTATGGTTCGTTGATTATAATATTGAGGAGCTTTGGATATTCGGATACATATGTACTGAGAACAAAGCGTTCGTTGGAACCATATCTAAATGACCTTTGTCTGTATTTCGCGTTTACATATTCTTGTTTCGCGCCCTCATGTTAGTTCGTGTTGGGTGTGTTGTTAAACAACACTTATCTCGCCTAAGCATCCCATGTCGTTCCATTCAGTGTTCAGCTTTTGCCTTACATGAAAATCCACTGGTGAGCACGGTCCTCCTGATCCCACACACCATCATCGTCCTCAAGAATGTCACTCACCCTTAGGGCCTCCCTAAACGTCCAGGTCCCGCACCAGAGATACCCAGGCGATTCAAAGAGCCTGTAAAGAAACGACCAATTCCGAATGTCAACAAAGTAATAGCTGTGGCTAGCGGCAAGGGAGGGGTGGGCAAGAGTACGGTGGCTGGTATGTCTTAGCACCCATATCTCAGCTGTGAAAGATGTAAATTCACGCGTCCTGGTAGTCAACTTGGCTTGTCGGCTCGCAATGCGTCGCACTCCTGAACAACGACCGTTGCGTGTAGGAATACTCGACTTGGACATATTTGGACCGTCTGTGCCAGGACTCATGGGCTTGGACGCGGCGGAGATGCCTCTGACAACAGAAGGTGCGTCATGTTCGATTTTGTCCGTCTATTTCACATCTCTCATTCACCTTCTCCTTCAGCCGGTGGAGTCGTCCCGCTCAGAAACCACGGGCTGAAATGCATGTCCATGGGATTTCTCCTCCCTCCTCTGAACATGGATGCAGAGAACCCAGACAAGGCTGTCGTGTGGCGAGGACTCATGGTGCAAAAGGCTGTCCAGCAACTTCTTTTTGAAGTCGACTGGAGATCTCCCCCAGACACGGGTGGACAGCCGCTAGACATTCTTGTGGTGGACTTGCCCCCTGGTACCGGGGACGTCGCTCTGACGTTAGGGCAGTTGGTTAATGTGGACGGTAAGGCGTCATCGTTTCACTTTTTATATCTGCTAAGCTGACTATAAGAAATCAGGAGCAGTAATCGTTTCCACGCCACAGAATGTAGCCCTGTATGATGTTCGTCGTGGCATTGCCATGTTTAAGCAGTTGTCAATACCGGTATGTAATCCATCATTATATGTCCCTCTATCAAAGTCTTATACACCCGTAAGATCCTCGGCATGATTCTCAACCAAGCTTACTTCCTATGCCCGAGTTGTGAGGACAAACACCAGATCTACGGCGACACTAGTCCTTTTCACACCACGGCTAAGAACCTCGGAATAGATGTGCTCGGCGAGCTTCCCATAGTAGGTGCAGTAAATGAGAAGGGCAACCGGGGAGTGCCATATATTCTAGATGATGGAACAAAAGATGGGCAATTCGCTGCGCATCATGTTAGTCAGTGGCGAGAGGCAATGGACGTGGTGTGCGACAAAGTCACTGCCTTGGGCTCTTAAAAGGTCGTACATGAGTGTCTGCCCTATAGTTGCCAGAAGAGGTCTCCGTATGATGACTCTTAACCTCAATATTAACTTAAATTCCATAATTCTGTCTTGCATGGTAAAGTAACCTGGCAGAAATAGCCCCATTTACCACCGCAGTGGAATAAAACCATGATCCAGAGTTCATAGCGACCAGTGACAAAGACAGCCGTTCATAACAACATATACAAAGGGATTAACACGCGTTGTAATTGCTACTTCATGCTATACACGTAAAGACTAAATGAATTGCTCACCGTAAGCGTGCTGCGCTCGGTCCCCTCTCAGATCAATGAGGCAGTCAGACGCCTGTCATGCCTAGACTATAAAGGTGGCCCTCGCTGTTTCAACTACTCTCAATCTTCTACCATGACTCGCTCACAACATATGAAAGCAAGCATTCGAGGGACCGTGGCAAAGCGACGTCGTCCTCTCGCGACACAATTGAATACAAAGGACTCAGACGATGCAGAAAGCGGAGTCCCGTCCACCTTCCTCTTCTCTTGGAGCAAGTCTAATTTGCCTCATAAAGAACGTATTCCCTCGCCTCCTCCACCTCCAGTCCCAAAGAGGAGGGGTAAAAAACTCACGGACACAAAAACACTTTCTTTGTCAAGTCTTGCGTCAGTCAAAGAACGTGGCCGTAAACTCAGGGCGACTCAGTCTCAGCAGACGTTGAAGGAACACGAGCCGAAGAAGAAGAGGAAACGTACCAGACGAAGAGGAGGGCAGGATACGAGCGAGTCTGAGTCTGAGATGGGTTTGCAAAAGCGGAAGCACGCAGGCTGAGGTAAATATCATACGTCTACTGGTAGCGGGTCTCCCTTGACTGACCAAGTGGTTTCCTCGCATGCCAGGAAGGGATAGCAACGAAACGCTACACAGGCGTTACTCCTGGAGTGTGATGTTGGTAATCAACCCTTCGCCCATCCTTTGGATTTCCTTCAGTATGGCTTCGACGTTTAGTGCAACAAGAGTCTTGTCTTTCTCTTTCGCCTTATCATCCTCCTAATATATATATATATTGTTAATACACCTTGCCTACTGCTCGAAGATAGGGCGCTCGTACCTTGGCTAGAGGTGCACTATTATACCCGCCTCTTACGCGGAACGGTCTAGGTGCTTTTAGTGTAGGGTCAAAAATAATCCCGAAAGTGGTGCCACCATAAGGGTCGTAGAAGATCTTGAAAGTTTCGTCGTAGACTCTCTGCTTCCTCGTGAGAAGCAACCTCGCGAGTAAGATGTGCTACAAACTCACCTGAAGATCTGTGAATAGCAACTGTGTGGGGTCGAAACCGGGCATGAGGGGTAGCTCAGTGTCGTGGTCCTTGCTGATAGCGTTGGCATATTTGCCTTTCTGCCAGACGTTCTCGTCTACTACGACGCTCTGGAAGTACCGAGGGGCATGTGCACGATCGATGCCGACCAGAACCTCATAATGCGTTGTTGGATGGAGGAAGAGGTTCTGTGCTGACATTAAGTCTGGGCAGCAATCAAGGAGAGAAAGCGACTCACCTTGACCCCAGCGTCGGTACCGTCAATAACCTGTAAACTATTCCATGTGGCCCTTGCAATATCCTTGATACGTCTCGCAACGACGGCATCTGGGCCATTTACGGTCCATATGTAACCTTCTGCGTCCCGCTCGGTCCGAATAGTCCAAGCTCCTCGTCGGCTGGTAGAAGCAGATCTAACCTCAGGAGCAGCACTTGAACCACCGTCTACCTCACTCCCGTATATGGGAACAAAAAGGCCGCCCTCCCATTCCCATTTCGCCAAAAACTGGACCACGAGCGCGAAAGCTCGTTCTTTGGTGCTAGGTACGCTCGCCTTCTCTTTCTCCCCCTCACTTTTCGCAGCACCTGACCCAGTCAAGAATACAATTGCGCACAATAACTCCACGACCTCTTCCTGTATGTGACCCCCGAGCAACCAGTGGCTTGCCAACCATCGTTTCACTAATCGGACAGTCCCAGTGTACGCGCTGAAGCGATGTGACAACGCTGCCACAGCCCTATGATGTCTAGGCCCATGGATATACCTGCGAATGTAGACCTCCTTCGCCTGAATTGCCTCATGGCGAAGTTGAATTTCCTGAGGAGTGGCGTTCTTCTCCAGACGTTTCTTGATGGCCTTCGGAATGTGGGGCTTGTCGTCGATGATATCGTCCAGCAATGTCGCCTCGCGGTCATGACATATACGAGCAGAGAACGCCCATCCTTCGGGAGTGAGAATTTCGAGTCGTGCTGTATCTCGGATACTCTCTGCATCCCCATCGTCCAGGACAATCTGTGCGTGGAGCCCATTGACCTTTTTTCCGAGACCAGCAGCAATGGCCTCTAAGAACGCCATCTTGACTTTTTGGATTGCCTTGAGGTCGTCCGGCCATCGACCGCTCTTCTCGAACTCGATCACGATGTCCACCAGCGGGACATATCTAGCGCAAGCTGGGAGAGTAACAGAGGACGAAGAAGCAAGCAGAGGCGAGGACGGTGGAACAGCCACAGGACTGAACACGTTGGTGTATCTCAACAGAGGAGACACAGGACTGACGTTAAGAATCGCAAGCGGAAGCTCATCATCCATGCTCTTCAATGTCTTCACAAGTCCATCGAAAGCAGACATTGCAGCTTTGAATCCTGTTTGTACCTTTGCAGCCTGGTAAAGCTGGACTATCGACCCGTTGAGTTTCAGCAGTTCGTCCCACTCGTCGCCCGTCCACTGCACGGCATTCGGCAATTTGCCCCCAATGCTAAAGTGTTGCTTCAGGAGGTACTGGCAAACGAGGTATGGGATATGTGCTCGTTCGTCTGCAGTTGAGACTTCCCATACGACACTTTCGAGAATCCTTCCGTCCTTGAACCGACGTAACTCTGCCTTTGAGCCCCATAAGGCGCGGAACTTTGCCCTCTCTTCAGAATGCGGATCCTTTGTGTTGTCATCTTCTGCAGCAGCAGGAGGGCCATAGTCCACAAGACGGTGAGCATGTTCGATATCGAGGATGATACCGAGGAGCACTGTGTTCTCGGAAACGGAGTACCGTTCATCCAGAGGTGTGAGCTGTGGACACGGTTGCAAAATAGCGATTGCTTTCGCTCTATTACCTAAGCCAGAGCGTAGGGTGGTGTTGAGAGATGAGAGAAGAGCATTGTAAGGTCCGCCATACTCGGCGATAATGTCGAGGGGCAAGCTCAACTTTGCATCCTCGAGATTGATGCTATGCAATTTGCCATTAGTACATGAGACAAAAGCGACGCAATGCCACTCACCTGATCACAACATCAAACCTCGAAAGAAGAGTACGCTTGTCAGTCAAGAATACCTCGTCGAATGGATCGTTGATCATGGCAGGGCAGTTGGCATTTGACAATGTTTCGAGTGTCATTTGTGCGTCGTATTTGAGCTAAGTATATCAGAACGTCAGTTAATAATTATTATAATAAAGACGCTACGTCGTTGCACGTACCATTTCCAGCGAGCCCAAGGGAACGCCAGAAAGGAAATTTACACCCGAAACAAGGTCCGCAAAGACGGCATCAGTCCCATTTGTCTCATAAGCGTTTGCCGAAAACTAAAGAAATAGTTTTTTTGAGTGAGCAATATGAGATACGCGGAAGAGTAATGGCGTACTGACTCGAGCGTTCGCTGAGGGATCAGTTCTGAGAAAGACGCGCTCTTGCGACCAGTCCTGTCTCGCTATACTAATTTAAGTTAACAGTCCTATCCCAGAAGCTGTAAACCACTTACAGAAGAAGTCCAGCGCCGCCCTGAATAGCTGATATGAACTTAAACTATGTCCCAGAGGCCTTCTCTTCTCCTTCTTGGCACCGAGCACCTCCCCGCCATTCACCAGATAGTCCAAGACGACAACCCACCAAGAACCCATACCTTCAAATCCTCTTACTGTCCATTGTGTACTCCTCGTTCCCACATTCTCGTCACTGACTGCGGATTCACCATACCCTCTCTGGTTCACCCACACTTTGAGTAGAGCAAGCGCATCTCCAAAGGCGGGGACGTTCTTTTGTAAATTGTACATACGTAAGAGGTGGGAACGTGCAATCGTGTGTTGGAGGAGAATGCTGTTGTATATGGGTGTAGCAGACTCTCCGTCTTTTGTAGTAGATGGATGCGCTGATCGTATGTTCGAACGATCAGGTGAGAGTCTGTGAAGAGATATGGGGGACGATGGTGATATAACAGCAATTACGCGGATTTGTACGTTGAGGGAGGAGAAGTCGTGCAGTGAGCCGTCTGTAATAGCGGACTTAGCGGGAGAGGCAGTTAAGAGCAGTCAATATACATACCAGGTTTGTGCTTGATTATCAGAGCTGTTGACCGCAGGTCTGTTCCGGCTGTCTCCCAAGATAGTTCAACGTTGAGCAATGGGGAATCTTTTTTCGGAGTTTGTCTGATCCCTTTCTTCTTGCTAGCTTGTTCTTTCGAATTAGCTAGGGGAAGCAAAGCCGCTGCAATTGTAGCAAGGTAGAATGCTTTTTTGTGAAAGAAACGATTGTTGAGGTAGTCTTTTTCTTGGAAAAGTGACTTCAATGCCAATGAACACCATAAGCTCAGAACGACGACTATAAACGTAGAGAACTCACGTCTGGCATTTCGACAGCAAGGTCAATGACATAGGGGAGACCATCTTTCCTCTTCACCAGCAATTTCGTATTCCATCCACCAACTAGGCTGATATCTTGCGGCTTTGCGAATGCCACTTTCCACTTTGTATCTTCAGGCGGCTCTGGGGTAGGATATGGAACCGCGATACCGCGTCGAAGAAGTTCGCCAGATGCGTCGATAGGGCTTCGTGGCGGTACGTCGGACAGAGACGTAAGTAGCGAGTGCAGTGAATGGAGAGACTTCTCAAGAGGAGAGAATCGGTCATATTTAGGTCTGACCTTTGGCAGGAGTGCGTCAATCTAACAATTGAATGGAGCGTGTGCTGTTAGTTACATCTCTCGAGCAAGTCCTTGTAGCATTGCGCACCTTCAATTTAAAGGAGCTAGATAAGTATAAGTCTGTCGCATCCTTGATTGTCCTCAGCTCCTCCCCAGTTGGTGGTTTCTTCGGTACAGTCCCGTGCTGTCCTACAGACTTTGTTGTGACACCATTCAAGCCTCCCCATGCGTGTTCTTCATCTCCTTCATCATCTAAAGAAGTGTCACTGTCGTTGGCTAGCTCCTGGTCACTATCCCAGGTTGCATTGGCTTCGTCTTGCGAGGATCCTGCCGGTTCGTCCTCGATAGAATGCACTGCATGTTTACGTTCCTATTGCATCAAATTAGAGCATGCAATTTTGAATGAAACAATGGAGTAATACCGTAGAAATTTGAGGCTGGTCCCCTCTCTTGCGTTTGCGGTCTATAGGCATCTCGAAAGTCATAGGCGCAACTTTTTGATCGAAGCGAAGTGTATGATTTTCTTTACGGAAATTGATTTAGATTATATAATTTTATAAAACCAAATACTGTCATGGGCACATGGTGTAGTTGGTTATCACATCCGCTTAGCATTAGCTTTGTGTTTGCGGGGGGTGCTGGGTTCAATTCCCAGTGTGTCCATATTTTTCCAATTAGTTACGGTAAGTAAGTAGGAGAGGCCAAATAGTTGCAAACAACGCGTCGCGCCACGGCGCGTTCCAGTCGCAGCTTTGGACTCGTTCTTCCACCAGCCTCACGCGTACTTGGATCCGCCTATTCAAACTTGCGTCGCCAACCTATTTTTTTTTTCCCTTTTGTCATTTTCTATAGCTCTCGCTGGCCGGCCCTACCATTCCCACCATGGTGTCCACCAGCCACACGGAGGCAGAGGAATCAGCTTTTATGACCGACCTTTTGTCAGGCATCGACGACTCGTTCTTCGATGCGATACCCTCACCAGATCGGTCTTCTAAAATGCGAAAGACACCTAGTAAATCTCCTAAGAAACCTTTCGCAGTAAGTAGCCTGTGTACTTCTGTTAGGGCATCTACATTCGCTGACACCACTCACCACCAACAGAATCTTTCGCCAATAAGGAAGAAAGCTGTCTTCCAGACCCCGAGGAAACCTAAGCTGAAGCATAATGAGAATCGTGGCTCGGAGAAGGATAGCCTTGGTTCTCTCCTGGAAGGGGCTGAGGACTGGGACTGGGAAGACATGGATTCGGATTTCATGACTCCGAAAAAGTCAGTGAAGCGTACATCATGTTCGAGTAATAATACATCGTTCTCTAGAGTGAGCGACATACTGTTGTTTATATTCTTGGTCAACTAGACTCATCAGCTTATATTCCGCTCTCAGGTATCTTCACAGACTTCATTCACGAGTGACGAAGACTCTCATTGTCATCCTAATGATCCTCGCCCACCCAGTACTCGATGTACAGTGAAGGAGGTACGGGTTACAAAAGATAACGGGCTATACCAGAAAGTAAGCTTTTTCAGTAAAGCCTACATATTTCGTCGACCTTGCCCTTACCCTTCCCATAGGAGCTGACTGTCGTCGTAGAAAGTTCTTCTCAACATCGACGCGTCATTCTTCAGGACGACTGGTTTGATGTATACATTCGTCATGGTAGGTCCTCCGCCAATCTTCGTCTAAGTTTTTAATCTCATTACGCACTGCAGGGGACGAAATCAATATCATCGGTACCTTCTCCAATGGCTCAACCTCGATAGACGATATATCTCGAGCAAGTACATCCTCTACACCTCCACCGGCGACACTCCCAAGCATTTCGTTAACCTCACAACCCACCTCTGGTCTACTTATCCTCCACCCTGATCTACTCATCACCGCCACCTCGCTCTCCTCTACCCCTACATGCGTTCGGAAACCTATTCTCGCCACTTTAATACATTCTTCTTCCGATGTGACACCCGCGTTGGTATGGGGGAACATGCTCCACGAGATTACACAGAGCTGTTTAATAGATTGGACCAAGGGTGAATCTGAGTGGGATGAACGTGAGATTGACCAGAAGGTAGACAAGGAAGTCAGGAGAGGCTTAGGTGATCTATTGAGGTTGAACGTTACCGTCGACCAAGCGAAGCGAGAACTTAAACTTCGCGCTATTGGGCTGAAGGCGTTCCGAGAACGATATGTTCACGATACCCCGAAGGTCTGTTCGTCTCTATCGTCCTCGCTGGCTCATTTAACACCTCTCTTTACGCAGCCCGAAGCGATACTCACAAACACGCGATCCGAGCGTGGTCAATCCTCCCTACTTGCGATCAGTGGTCTCCATGACATCGAAGAAGATATCTGGTCTCCGAAATACGGACTCAAAGGTAAACTCGATGTCTCTGTTCAGGCTATTATCGAGGACACCATCACCAACACTTCTCGCCAATACACTCAAGTCTCAGTTGCCAGTGGGCCAACAACAAAGGCTCGGAAGAATGCTCCTCTGCGACCATCCGAATCTCTCAGTGTCGCCAGCCAAACTCACCCAACCCCCCTTGAATTGAAGACCGGACGTTCCACTCAGGTCATGGAGCACCGCGCTCAGACAATGCTCTACACCCTCTTGATGGAGGAACGTTATGCGACACCCGTACCAAGTGGTCTTTTGTACTACACGCAGAGTGATGAAGTCGTACGTGTACCAAGGACTATGAACGAGATGCGCGCATTGATCCAGAAGCGTAACGAGATGGCTGGTTATATGATGAGGAGGATACCCTCAGAAAAGAAGGGCCAGAAGAAGGAGGGGATCAAGGATGTTGAGGACTTCTTGCCGCCTACAATCAATGATACAAGGATTTGTGGACGATGCTACGTTGTCAATACCTGTATGTTATATCGCAAAGTAAGTTCTCGGCTTTATAAGGATTCTTTGTATTGACTCTAATCGACCCTTAGGCCGTCGAACGCGTCCGTGATACGTCTTCCCCAATTTCAGACATCTATTCCCTTAAAACATCCCACATCACCCCTACCCAAGCCGAATTCTTCAAGAAATGGGAATACCTTATATCTCTCGAAGAGCACGATCTCATCCGTTTCCGCAAGGAACTTTGGACTATGACTGCTAAAGAACGTCAATCACACGGACGCTGCTTCGCAGATATGATCCTGGATGAGCTATATCGGCATGACATCTCTACTCCACAGACAGTATCTAAACGCGAAAGCAGGATACACCAGTTCACCTACCGTTTCGTCAAAGCAAATGCATTGCTTGGGATCCACAATCCCGGAGATTCCCTTTTAAACGGGCATATGAGCGTTGGCGACGCTGTTACCGTTTCTGTGGAGCCTGACCTACTTGCTCTTGTGCGAGGCTTTATCGTTTCTCTCACGCCTGACGAAGTAGTCATTGGCGTGGATCACGAGCTCAGCCTTAGCGTTATCCGTGCTCGTCGTCCATACTTGGGACAAGACGGTTCTCCCATCGCCTTCCGTATTGACAAGGACGAGCTATTCGGTGGCATGGGACGCATCCGAGAAAACCTTGCATGTCTTTTCTACGCAGACGGCGACACCCAGAGATTAGAACTTGTAGTCGACCTTCGTGCACCTCGCTTCACAGAGGAACCATCTGGTCCCCTCGCACCAGAGCACGAAGCAGTAGCCAAAGTCCTCAAGTTACTCAACAAGAACCAAGAAGCGGCTATACGCAAGGTGTTAAGCACTTTGGACTATTCTCTGATCCTTGGAATGCCCGGAACGGGGAAGACGACTGTCATTGCCGCTCTAATCCTTCTACTCGTGTGTCAGGGTAAAAGCGTACTTTTGACTTCATACACTCACTCTGCGGTGGACACCATTCTCTTAAAATTGAAACACGTCGACTTCAAAATCTTAAGGCTGGGAAATGTCGACAAGATTCATCCCGACGTGTACAAGTTTACGCTTGCGGCTCTTAAACCTGCGACAACGATTGAACAGTTGGAGAACCAGGTGATGTCACCACCCGTCGTTGCTACGACTTGTCTCTCGATTGATCAGTAAGTAATCACAATCATTGTTGCGATTTTAACTTACATACTGTTGCATAGCCCCCTCTTCTCGAGGCGAAAGTTCGATTACTGCATCGTTGACGAGGCTTCTCAAGTGACGCTACCGACCTGTCTTGGACCACTTCGGTTGGCCGACAAGTTTGTGCTCGTGGGAGATCATTTCCAGCTCCCCCCTCTTGTGAGTGTTGTTTCTATGTACCTCATAAAGCTTCTAACACTTAAGCAGGTCCGAAGCAGAGAGGCGAAGCGTGGAGGCTTGGACGTATCCCTATTCAAGCGTCTTTCTGAGGCTCATCCAGAAGCAGTCGTGGATCTCACCGACCAATACAGGATGAACGAAGATATCATGCTTCTATCCAATAGGCTCATATATAGTGACCGTCTACGGTGTGGCTCTGAAGCCGTAGCCAAGCGTAGCCTACGCCTGTCTAACTTTGACTTCCTTGACCGGCTTCATGATTCCACGACGAAGAGGTGCTCTAATCACGGTTGTTGGATAGAACATCTTCTAAACGAGAAGTACGCTATAAGCCATGTGTTTCGTACCGCCACTGACATATATCACTAAATTAGGTGCAAAGTTGTGTTTGTGGACACTGATGACGTTCCTGCTCGAGACTCCCGTGTTGGCGACCTAACCCAAAACATCACAGAGGCCAATCTAGTCCATCAAGTGGCTGAATGTCTCGTAGGTTGTGGGGTGGCGGAGGAGAATATTGGAGTTATCACTTTATACCGGCAGCAGATCAAGCTCCTTTCGCACCGACTTCAAGATCACAAGGGTATTGAGATTCTTACGGCTGACCGAAGTCAAGGTCGTGATAAAGAGGTAATCATCATCTCCATGGTTCGCTCGAACGACTCGGGACAGGTGAGTGCAGAGCGATGGTTGTTCGAAAGCTAGCGCTGACCGCTCTCTAGGTGGGTGATCTCCTGAAGGATTGGCGAAGAATCAACGTCTCCTTCACACGCGCTCGCTCCAAGCTCGTTATCTTTGGATCCCGCAGCACTCTCCAAGCTGAGCCACTGCTCAAAGAGTTCTTTGAACTCATGGATAGCAAGGGATGGATCTTGCAACTGCCTCCGAATGCAGATACCATACACTCTAGTCTTATCACTCCCACATCCACACCTCGGAAACGAACTGTTATTGATCTCACTCAAGACGATGATTCACCAAGCCCACGGGCACCTTCCAGGAGCAGTAAGAAACCTCGAAGGGGTGGTGTTGATGAAGGCCTTCTTAAGGGCAGGCCTATATTGCGAGACCTACTCAATGGGACATCATAAATATGCACATGTCGCTTTACATTAAGTACGTATATTGCATTTTATCGTACACCGTGTATGTAGTACCAGGAGTAGTCTAGAGTTTGAGATAGCAGGTCACTGTGCGTCCTTGGATCAAAGGCTGTTTCGAGGATATTAACATGGACCAGTAATATCATCAGAGGGTATAATAACGACCTCAGATCGAGCTCGGAATACACTCATGGACGAAGTCAGCATGAGAATACTTACCCTTAAAACTCGAGGGCACTCGACATCATGCGCAGTCATAATATGTGAGCGCTTTAGCACTCAATCTGCACCCTGGCGGAAGTACATATGCAGGGTGCATTCAGCTAATGGTGCGCACCATGCCACCCTGATCGAAAACAAAAAAAACCCTCAAAGCTTCAATTACAGCGATAATGAAGTCCGCAGTAATACCAATTAGTTACTAGTAAACCCCACGAATGGATGGGTGAACTCTGGTTTCGAGGGGGAAAAGGTTGGATATATTCATACAAATACTACAGCAAATATTTAGTTTCCAGGTAGTCGTCAGTATCGTACACTCATAAACCCTGCAAATGTATTCAGGCCTGATCCATGAATCCTTGTGATCCAGATCAAGGCAAATCATCATACCCCGGCATCCCTCTTCGCCTTGTCTCTTGCTGATGTCGCTCACCGTCACCCTGAGTACTACTTGTACTTCTGGCTAATGTCTCTAGCTCCTCCAGCCTCCTCATCACTTCCGCCCATGCACAACACATCCCCGCCAATCCTTCGTATAAACTTACCGGCCTATCTGGGCTTCGCATCTCCCCCTGCTGTGTCAACTTGCGGTAAGACGTCGCCAGGTGAGCCAGGTGGAGCGCTCGTAAGAACCAATACACCTTTTGCGAGTCGAAGCTCTCGTAATGCTGCTGTTTCTGTTGAGATTTCGATTTTGTGGCACGTATGGGTCGTGGCTCAGATTGACCTGATTGTACCGCTAATTGAGGGGAGTCAAGGATGTCTGAGACTGCGAGGAGGGTGTACACGCTTCCTGCAACTCCATGGCATAGTCCGATGCCTTTGCGCAAGAGGCCACGCGCGTACACCAGCTCAGCTCCACGAGCGAGTGCATCTCTCATAGTGTTGCATAAAGATGATGGGAGTTCCAAGCCGTAGGTGCTTTCTTGGCGAAGCAGTTTGGAGAAGAGGATGAGAACACCCGGAGCTCCATGACACCATCTAATAGCATTCATGTTGACCTGATATTCAGTACACAGAAACGGGAGTAATACGAGAGAAGAACGCACTGAACCATCATATTATTGTCTCCGTCGCTCGAACTAACTTTGAGAGGCTTTATAAGTAAGTCACGACTGGCTTTATGCGACCAACTCCCCGTCTCTTGGTCCTGGATGTCTGCCAGCCATTGCAACGTATGAAGGATTGCATCCCAATGCCGCAGAAGCATGTAACTAGGAGCGCTCACAAGCATTTGCAGAATACCAGCTGCCTTTCAGTCTCAACGTACATCGTTTACTCGAGTGAAAAGCCTGACCACTCACCTATGCCGTGCGCCCCGCCCAAGTAGCGCTTCCCATGCCATGTCCACATCAATGCAGGTGCATGAATAGTCTGTTGATCGCGAGGCCGGGCTTCCGAGGAATACAGCTTCGCTCCTCTCAGTCCCCTCGCGACAATCTCGTTGATCAACGCGGCAATGTTCTGCTCATGGCAGAGCTGCTCTACGATGTCCAAGAAAGCGTCTAATGCCCGCTCTTTATCGTGCATTTCGACCCTTCTGGCCCTTGTCGCCTCTCTCACGAGCAACAACCCATACAACAACCCCGCACGTCCATATAACACCTCACATCCATCATCGTCCTTCGGGTCATTCCCATCCACAGCCACCTGGATCGCCTCCCTCAGCAGAATCGCTGATGCTCTCGACCGATCCGTTCCGCCCTTGACATCGAGAAGCCCTTCTTTGAGGTCGCTGATAAGGATGAGTGTCGCCGCGCCTACGTCTGTTTCCAAGAACCCCGTCCTACCGCCAGACGTAGGCTTCTGGAAGGGAAACCACGAGTAGAGACTCGTCTTGGGTGGGATGATGCTGTCGCCGTGAGTGTCGCGAAGAGTGCGGACAACGTCCGCGATCGTCCATTCCATCAGCAACATGCCTGCATAGCACGGGATTAACCGGCCTACGTGGTTAGCTAGTGCCTCGTGTAGGGTGGGAAGTAGTCGGGGGAGCACGAACCTGGTGCCCCGACGTATACCCCATGTTTACTCGTCTGATGTCGGTAGATGGCGCTGACGCTGTACGTGAGCTCGTCCTCGATGTCCCGCTGCGCGTCATGGATGTCGTCCTCCTTGATTGGGGGGCGCCCCGAATGTGTGATATGTCTTATGCGCGACATGATGGTCTTCGAGGTAGACCGCCCTCTCGATGTGTTTCTGATACATTTAATCAGTTATGTTACCGTTGATGTCGCCAACGAGCTCTTACTTGATGAGGGCTTCGATGTTGGTGGGATAAGGTAGAGTTCTAAAATAGGGCGAGGGAATTGCGACCATTTTTCTGAGTCAAGTGCAGTCATACCTGGAGTAAGACATGACGTCACGTTAGTGACGCGCTGTATATTCGGGCGTCTATATATGTCACGCGTACGCGTACGAAGGCGATGACACTCGACTGTGGCCAGCTGGTTTGGAATCTAATCAACGTTCAAGTTAATCTATGACATATGACCGTAAGTTAGTATGTACTTTATAAACATGTTAAATTCACCCTCCAGCTCCAAGCTGTTGCTTACAGGCTTCGTATAACTGGACTGAAAGTTTGAGGATAACTTCATCCCCCAATGTCTAGCTAGTCGTCAGATTCTGCTACTCCTAAACCAGTATGATAGGTTGTAGGATAGATACGATGACACGTGCTGCACCATGGGCTACGTAGCTGCGATTACTCCTATAGCAGAATGATGATAGCCTGCAATAACGACGTCATTCACCACTCCGTAAGTAGTAGTAATGAGCCTGAAGTGACTGACCATTTACAGAGATAGAGCGGTGCTTTGTGAAATAGAGAGCGACCATTCAGTTCACGTGGTGAAAGGTCCACCATAAAACGCCTACGGCTTTAGCAATGAAACAAAAGGTCACTGAGATCCGTTCGAGTTTATCACCTTAATGAGTCTTACCCTCATTACTTCAATAACGCCAGCTCTAGTAGCGAGGGTCCTGTGACTAAGGATTTATCCTGATGAGTTGCACCGGCCAGCTTATAGACATGTAACGTCATTCGATGGTCATTGTGAGATATGAATAAACCTTCATACCATTCTGGGAGACTTGTATCTGTGCATGCATCATATTCGTAGTAGCGATTGCTCCGAAGTGTGAGACTCTGAGCTGAATTTCGACTTTGAGCGTAAATCGCTAAACTTTTTGAGTTGCTCGAACGCGTCTTACAGTATGGTGTACAGTACCCTGGGTAATTCGTTCAGAGGTAACGTCACTCAGTGATCAACACGACGAAGTTTATCATACCTTTGAATCCACCTCGGCCCAGAGGACTACGGCGGGCACAGACCTTGTACGGCACACGTCGACTGCAAATATCTGTGCAAGTATCAGGCAAAGATATAAGTTTGATAGTCCTTGGATAGAACCGCAATATCGATTATAATTCAGAACGGTGTTAGCTTGAGAAACACTCCTTACTTGAGGTCCACAACTTCGTAAGTTACCTTTGGAATAGAGAAGGGAGTGATTGTGGTTTCTTCGGGAATCCCGCCTTGTCTCGGAGGCTGTGCGCTGCCGTACCTTTGTTCGCGTGGACTTCGGCGCAATAATCAGTTGAACAGAGAAGCCTGTCGTCAAGCGCGTCCCGGTGGCCATCGCACTCCGGCTTAATACAGCCGTGTCCGGCGACACGATCCAAGTAGTTCTTCATAGGGAGGGTGAGACGAGGACGGGTTTACCGCAACTTCGAGTCCGAGTGCAATAGTTCCTTAAGCCTTGGCTAGCTGCGCCGGCTGTAAATGACCTGCATAAAGTTGAGTTGTTCAGCGTGCGTTTTCCACGATGCATGATCAGAGAAGTCAAGAGGTTCGGCGGAACATAAGTATTGCAGGGAGCGGAAACAAGAAGTTCTTGAAATGATGGATCGCCGATTCCTTCCTCACGAATTTGGAAAACAAAAAATCGGTGACCCGACGCTTGCTGGCACCCGACCGACGGGCGGACACACTCGGGAGAGGCTTGCAATTTCGAGCATGCACACCTGAGGGATACGTCGAGCAACGGGAAACATTTGACGACTTGTAAGAGCGGTTCCCTGCGGGGATATTCAGTCCTCGAGGCAACCAACGTACTTACTCGCCTATATTCGGAAGCGTGAGGCATGCTTGGCGCGCGGTACAAGCGCCGCGTCCAGAGGACGGGTCGGAACGGCGTCTGTTCGTGTGACTGCTGGGGTTAACGACGACGGTGTCGACTTTTCGAAGTCAGAACTTGCGAATGCGAACTAATATTTGACCTGAGGATGTCGATGAAGCTTAGGCTTGGAAGCTTGGAGGGTCTATTTTTGCGACATCTTATGGATCAAGCATGGGTGTTGTGTTGAACATGCCGCCTCTGCATGCCGCATTCCTCAACAAAAATAATCGTCACAAAGGTTCCGAGGGATTCGTAGATCTATTAAGTATTGTGACGGTCTTTTTTGGTAAATACGCAATGCGTGAGAGATGGAAAAAAAGGGACAAGGGAAAATGATCCGTACGCAGCTTGGCGACGGCCGTGCCGTGGCAGCTTGTGGGCTGATTCAACACCGAATTCGAGGATGCCCAGAGACATTTCTGCGACACAGAACGCGATGGACGACGCGTATCAGAGCGTCGTCGTCGCGTCGTACGAGCGTGGCGGAGGCTCGAGCGACGGCCAGGTGCATCTCGAGGGGTCTACGCTGGGCGAATGCGACTAGTGACGGGCGTTGGGAGTATATTACGTAATTAGAATAGAGGTTAATTATTTAATTAATTTTGCAGAGGGAAAAGAAGAGAATATAAGGTTGGGGCGTGTTTCCTTGAACGGCCATCTTCCCCCCTCCAACAACAACGACCGTCCGCGTCGACCTCTCAACCTCCTTCAACACCTCCGTCCATCCACACTCTTTCGCTCTTTTACTCGCTCTCGAATCGCAGCATTTGGACGGTGGTTCCATCGTAATTACCCCACACGCTTCTCTAATCCCACCTTCAAGCAAAACTCCCGCATAATTCTCTCAAATCTCACAGACGAGAACACACGATCCATTCACGATGCGCTCAAGTATTCTGGCTCTCGGCCTTGGTGCCACCGCCGTTCTCGCGCAGGGCTCCAAGGGTGGTGAAGGCCACGCAGGAGGTGCCATCGAGGATGGTGGAGATACCAAAGTCAGCGCTATGATGGTACGCGTCTCGGCTGCTCCTTGTCAGTCACCTGGTTGCTGATGATCTCCCATTTGGCTAGATGTTCGTCGGTAACGAGAAGAAGGTCTACATTTTGGACAAGTCCGAGGGTAATGCCGAGCAGATTAACGGTCATTCTGCCTATGCTGCCATCTATGACATTGCGTCGCGTACAGCCATCACCATGGACGTCGCTTCAAACCCCTTCTGCGCTGCTGGTATGCACTTCCCCAACGGCTCCTTCCTCGCTATTGGTGGTAACTCTGCTGTTGGCCCTGGTGCCGCTGTTGGCGACGTCGGCAACGGCGCTTTCGACACCACCTACAACGACCTTGACGGACGTACAAGCGTTCGTATCATCAACCCTCTCGAGTGTACTGGCAACGATGCTGCTACCAACAGTAACTGCCAGTGGTACGACAATTCCAATGTCACTCATTTGCAGGTCCCTCGATGGTATCCCGCCGTTGCTCCCACGGCGAAAGGTGATCTCGCTGTCATTGGTGGCTTTGTTGCTGGTGGTTACATCAACCGCAACTACCCTCAAGAGAACGACCCTATCCTACAGGGTGGTGCATCGCAGCCCACTATTGAGTGGTATCCTAGCCGAGGCAAGGTTTCCGACCCAGTGCCGTTCCTCTATAACGCTGGCGGTCTCAACTCTTATGCTATTACTGAGCTTCTTGCTTCTGGCAAGATGTTCATGCAGGCAAATCTATCGACGAGTGAGTTTTTCTAATGCTGTCTCTTGGCATGTGGCTTAGACATTGTGCAGCGATTTGGAATCCCGATACAAACGACTACCAGAACCTTCCTGACATGCCGGGTAACATGGTTCGCGTATACCCCGCTTCTGGTGCCACTGCGCTCCTCCCTATGACTGTCGCCAACAACTACTCCCAGACGATCCTCTTTTGTGGAGGCAACAATCTCACTAACGATCAGTGGGGTAATTACTCGTGGCCCAACGCTGATACCTGGAATATCCCCGCTGGAAGCCGTTGCGACTCCATCACGCCTGAACCTTTGGACAGCAGCGCTCCTGCATATGTCTCTGACGACCCTATGCCCGAAGGTCGTACCATGGGTCAATTCATCATCCTTCCGGATGGCAAGTTACTCGTCGTCAACGGTGGTGTCAACGGCACGGCTGGGTACGCAACAGAGACTGGTAACACTCCCCCTGAACAGATGCCTCTCGGAATGTCCCTTGCTTCTGGTCCTGTTGGCAAGCCCGCTATCTATGACCCAACTGCACCTAAGGGTAAGCGTTGGTCGAACGAAGGCTTTGCGGAGTCACAGATTCCTCGTCTTTACCACTCCAGCGCCCTTCTCCTCCCTGATGCATCAGTCCTGATTGCCGGCTCTAACCCCAATGTCGACGTCAACACAACCACGCATTTCCCTACCACATACAAGGCTGAGATCTTCTACCCTTCCTACTTCAGTGCTCCTCAACGTCCTGTTCCTTCTGGTGTTCCGAAGACTGTCTCGTACGGTGGCAAGCCATTTGACATCACCGTTCCTGCTTCCTCGTACTCTGGCGCTGCCAACGATGCTGCCAACGCCACCGTTATTTGGCTTAACCGTCCCGGGTTCACTACCCACGGTATGAACATGGGTCAACGCGCTATTCAGCTGAACAACACCTACACTGTCAACCAGGATGGTTCGATTACTCTCCACGTCTCTCAGGCTCCCCCGAACCCCAACCTTTTCCAGCCTGGACCTGCTTTCATGTTTGTCACCGTTAACGGCATCCCTAGCAACGGAACTCTTGTTATTGTAGGTAACGGTCAGCTCGGCGACCAGCCCACATCAGATCTCGTGGCTCTTCCTGCAAGTCAAGGTCTTGCCAGTGCTCAAGGCACCGGCAGTGGCAGCAGCAACAGCAGCAAGGGGAGCAATAATGGTACCTCAAGTAGCAACCAGTCAAGCAGTGCATCGCACACTGGACCTATTGTTGGAGCAGTTATCGGGGCCATTGCGTTGGTCGGCATACTTGGTGCGATTTTCGGCATTATTCTAACACGACGGAGGCGCGCTGCCTCACGTTCGCACACGGGCGGCGTATACCCCATGGCGGGTGCGTCGACCGTGGGTGGCGTGAGTGCTCTGGCTAGTCGCGGTGTTGGTGCTACTGGTTTACGGAATTCTGACTCGAGCGCGTTTGCCCCCCTCCAGGATAATTATTCTACAACATGGACGCCCAACGCGAGCCAAGTGAGCCTCCATTCACCATATCACGATGAGGCAAACTTCCGAAGCGGAGAGTTTGATCCGTACTATTCAAGCCATCCGCCAAGGATGAGTACAAATGCTGCGCGATAATTTGAAGAAATCTGAAGACTAGTTGAACCTTCTCTTGTATCTCACTCTGGATTGGGACGTCGTTTTACGCAATGGACAATATCGTTATCATCTCCCCTACTATCTCTCGTCTCTCGCTCAATTACCTTTCCACATTTCTTTACAAGCTTCCGACATTTTTTTGACATTACTTGACACGTCAGACTATGATAGAGTCGTCATCGTTGTCGTGCTTAGTGCCCTTCCTGTCGTCCTTTTTTCCCTTCCCGCTTTTGGTTTATTGGTAGGGCTGGTGGACGTCGGGTGTAAGTAACTTACTTGATTTGCTTATCGCGGACAGACATTGTTGCACGTATCTCAGTTGTTTCCCATCCAAATGCCGTGATATTCTGGTGAGCACTTGGTATACGCTTGATTTATCGCGACTAAGAAAAGCAGAAGGTGTGTTCGTATTCTTTTATTTAGATTCTGAAATGTCCGTGTAGATACGTAGGTTGCACCGGTATGTTCTAGACAATCGTAATAACTATAGTCGTACGTGCAACGTCACTCACTCGTCAATTCCTCCGTAAGATGTAGGGCGTATTATTCATGAACACTACTTCCTGGAAGCATCTCAAACCCCTCTACCCTTCTAATAATATCACTCCTCTCCTGCGCCTCCTGTAATGGCACCAACCCCCATTTCTGAGGTGATGATGCATGCAACAACACGCCAGGCTCTTGAACAGCTGCTCGTCGGTTACGTTCATGGCCTACTCCACCTGCCGTCTCGTTGTCGTCTTCTTCGTCTCC
Source organism: Irpex rosettiformis (assembly GCA_022160335.1). NCBI lineage: Eukaryota > Fungi > Basidiomycota > Agaricomycetes > Polyporales > Irpicaceae > Irpex > Irpex rosettiformis. The sequence continues at coordinate 146,926 of MU274936.1, read as the reverse complement.
CTCCATCAGCGGCGCGCCTACCGTTGAACTGCGCCGGTGACGGGCGAGGTTCATGCGCCAGGCCGAACCCGGGCTACTTGGGCTGGCTAGGATCCCTGGAGCTGGCGTCGCACCCGTCTCACTTGGACTCCCTGGAGATCCCCCTCCTCCACCACCACCTCCACCATTATTACCACCACCGCCTCCAAAGACGCGAGTAAAGATACCTGAAGTAGACCTAGACGGTCCTGGTCTACGATGTCTTGCAAGAAACCTCACAGCTGCAGCCGCCGTCGGAGACCTTCTGGTTATATCCGTAGACTGTGCGCGCGCAGCTTCTTGGAGAGTGATGTACCACTGCTCGTCACAGTAGGATGGATCGAAGGGGTGTGGGTCCAAGATCGCGTCTGAGATCTCGATGTGGCTTGGCCCAGCGAGTTCATCGACGGCTTCGTCTCCGGGATCAGCTGGTACGACCTCGTTTGGGTCTACTACCCCTTCTTCCTCTGGATGAGCGGATCCTGGGTCGCCCTCGCCTGATTCCTCCTGGGGTGGTTCAAGGAGAACGACTGGGTGAGCTATGGCGAGGGGAGCTGTGATGAATGAGCTTGACCCCGATGTGGAGGTTGGGGAGGCGGGCGTGGGAGCAACGTCGCGCGACGAACGCGTGAAGGGGAAGGGCATGCCTCAAGTAGTACGGTATACGGGAATCGGTTGGGATGGCTAGGGATACGCGGAGAACAAAACGCGTGTTTGGATGCGTTGTATGTATGTAATTCTGTCTGTCAATGTGTGAATATCACGAAACATATCCGTTCATCTAACTTCTCGGTAATTGTCGAGGTAACTCACAGGAAGCGACGTATTTCTTGTGATATGGGGAATTGAGGCTAGTGTGTTTAGAAGACAATAATGAGCGTTGGTGTCCAGCACGAGGAGAAAAGGAGAAACCTACCTTGGCAGGTATATACGTGCTGGCCTTCCCGAGTAGGCTGACTCTGTTTGCCCCTTTACGGAAGAGCTGCTCGGTCGGCTTCCTTGACGGTGAAGTCAGCCACTGCAACATGGTTGAGTAACTTATATACACGGTTTTCTGGAGTACCTTATGATGCTCACAAAACAAACATCATTGCCAGCCTCCCTCGTTCTTACCAACACGGAGGCGGAGACCCAGTCTATCCGGTACACCGGTCACTAATAGATGAGCTCTACCCATGATAACAAGCAGAGGAAGGGCATCATCTACGCCGATATCCTTCAGTCACTGTCTGCAGAGCAGACAGCGACTCCCGAAGGCCATACCAGGGTCAGAAACTTGGAAGTTGGTACGGAGGAGCCTCAGGCCTCTTAACAAGCCGCTCGTGCTTATCTCTTCGGATAATGCACAGGATGACGATTCTTGTTAACCGGAAGTGGCTGCCGTAGGTAGAGCCATGAGATAAGTCAACTAGACGACTGTTACACCGCTGTTAGCATTCGTAGGATACTAGCACGTAGATGACGGAAATCCATGCACTGTTACCTGCCTTTTCGGGCGTTCCACACACCGAGGGGAATAGTGAGCTCTGAACTCTTTAGAGCAGTGAGCAAACTCGGAACTCTGTAGGATGTTTCTGTTTTTCGAACTGCGTGTGTCGATGCCATCTTTCGTACATTTGGCTCGGATACGAGAATGAAGTCACGGACGACAACTTTCGACCGTGAGGAAATCGTCGTTACGGAGCGCCAGGCTAAAGGATTCCGATCCGTCCTGCTAGCGTCTGCACGGTTGTATGGTGACAACCACCACTATACTTTTTCCAACGATCACAGAGTATTTGCGAAATAAGTATATTACAGGAGTACGGAACCCCGAGATGATTTGTCGACAGCGCAATGCCCAAATCTTCGCACCTCTACGCGGGTGGCTGGTACTCGGTGCAGGCCGCCCCGGATGATATGCAGCTTGAGCCTTGAGGTGAGTATATTGCAAAGTTAGTATCTCTACCATGCGGAGGTCTGAATGGGCTGTGTATTGAAATTAGCAAAGAATTTTGTCTATAGATACGCTCACGTCGGAGAGGCGGACGGCTGACAACGTCAGCCAACAACCTCGATTGCGAAACTCAGCAAGACTAACCCCCACATCCTGCTTTATTCCCGAGCACAAACCTTGTCATCCATAAACCGCATAGCTCTTCACGACTCTTGTCGACAATGCAGGTCAAGATTACCCCATTCTTTGTCACATTCCTTGTAGCCTCCTCGGCACTATCTCAGACTTCAGAGGCGTCCTCAAATAGCACTGAGGGTCTCATGATGTCTCTCCTTGTCAGCCCAGCTGGCCCTTTTCTAGCACAACTACCTATGGACGACGCGCAGTTGGTTTCCAAAGCGGACGCGGTCTCAGCAATCAATCAATCGTTGACTCCGGTGGGGACGTTCCCAACGACTCTGCAACCAGCTCTGCCAGTGAACAAGTTGGTATTTGCTCATTTTATTGTGGGGAACACATACAACTACTCCACCACCAACTGGAAGGCAGGTTAGTACACCCTCAACTATCCCCAATGCCATCCGGGGACAGCTCACACATAACTATCCTTTCGCATACAGATATCATTCTGGCAAGTTCGAAAGGCATCGACGCTTTTGCTCTTAACGTAGGCTCCGACTCTTGGGAACCTAGCCAGGTCGCCAACGCATTCTTCGCCGCCTCAGCTCTCAAGACCTCCTTCAAGCTCTTCCTCTCCTTTGACATGGGCTCTCTTCCATGCGCCCGTGCCACTGATGCGGACCTTTTGAAGACATACATATCTACTTACAAGACCCACCCAAACCAACAATTGATCGACGGGAAAGTCCTCGTATCGACGTTTTCTGGCTCAGATTGCAAGTTTGAACAGAATACGGTAGATAATGGGTGGAAGTACGCTATCAAGAGCGGCGCGAATGCGAACGGGACATATTTCGTCCCGGCATGGTTCATTGACCCGGCAACGTTCTCCCAATATACGGTACTTGATGGGGCATTCGGGGTACGTTGCAGCTTGTGAGAGGTTATGAAGAAACTAACAAGCGTTTCATATGCGACAGTGGAACTCTGGCTGGCCGATGGGAGACTACGACATCGACTTCTCCCAAGACCAGGCCTATATCAATAACCTTCCTAGCCGATCATACATGGCTGCCGTCTCCCCTTGGTTTTACACGGTACGCGATAGTTAAGATTACGAAACCCCCTTTGCTTACATGTTTATTCAGCATTATCAAAGCAAGAACTTTATCTATCGCTCCGACGACTGGCTCCTCGCCAAACGATGGGAAGATCTTATCACCCACCGTAGCTCAGTCAACTTCGTCGAGGTCAATACTTGGAACGATTACGGCGAGTCGCACTACGTCGGTCCTATCGAGGGGATTCAGCCGAATTCCCAGGCATGGGTTGATGGGTACGATCATACAGCTTGGCTGGATTTGATCAAATATTATATCTCTGCGTTCAAGACGGGCACGTACCCGACTATCTCGACGGATAGGACGTTCGTGTGGGGTAGGACATACAAGGCTAACGCGGTAGCGACGAATGATCCGCTTCCCAAGCCTGATCACTACACTTGGGTACGCATTTCTCTCTTGCCCTCTTGATGACTAGTGACTAAGCTATTGGAACCATGACTTATAGACCGACGACTACATCTATGCAGTTATCCTCCTTCGCACTCCTGCTACGTTCACGCTCTCCTGCGGAAGCCTCACCACCACCTCCGCAGCACCAGCCGGCTTGAGCAAGTTCAAGCTCGGACCCTTGATACAAAGCTGTACAGTTTCCAGTAAGATCACAAGGGGCAGGACAGTGGTGAACAATACGTATCAGAGCAAGTTCAAGTTCACCACGGCGAATCCTAGCGTGTACAACTATAATGCTTATGTCGCGTCTACTTGATGTCAAGAGCTAAAGTGTGGACAATAATGATTATGTGCTCAGTTCTCTCCGAATTGTTTTGGGTGATTGGTACTCGAGCTGATACGTCGTTACCTGGCAGTACGCGATACCAATGATTCACGGTTCACAATAGAAGGCATGGCGTGTGTCTCTGCGCTTATGACGATCGCCATTTCTCGCTGGATGTTAAAGATCAGATTGAACGTCGAAAAGATAAAGCACAAGTACGAAATTCCCACTCGAAGAAGAAACCCCCGATCACATGTATGGCCACCGTTCCAAAACGGGATTTAAGCGCCTGAGTATTACCGGATTGGGCAATTGTCACTCCACTACGCCAGCTCGGCCACCTCACACACACACACTAGGGCCCGGAGCTGTCTATTTTTTTTTGATGTGGCCACTTTTCAGGCATTTGCGTGATCGTGCGCTCATTTGACTTCCACTGTTTGATGGCATTGATGTGACCACCCGCACTTCCGGGTTCAAGAATAAAATTATCAGTACTAATTTCCTATTATATTTTAGTTATCCTTACAGCAGACATTGGATGCAAAGTAGCTGTCTTTCATTTGCATACAGTTCCCAGGACCAGATAAAGTATATAACGCAAGGATTATACCCAATTACCCGCCTTGATTCGCATCGTGACAAATGTACCAATAATTACAACAACTACGGTATTCCGCGATTATGGTGAGTTTCAGGCGCACGTTGGTTTCCCTCTCCCTTCAGGAAGAGGTACTTATCCCGAGGACCACGAAAAGGTCTGCGCCAGGACGGCCCCTAGACTAGGGCCGCCCTCCCTCGGGGACCTGTTGGTTAGTGCCGAATCCAAAAATACCGAACAGAACACTCAGTTACCTCCTCGGAAGACGTTCAGACCTTTGGGCGAGTCAGGGCCATGACCCCCGTCATCCCCACCCATTGGCCCTCCCATCTCCCGAGGTATGCCTCGGCCCCAGGGTCTTCGGTCGCGTACAGTGCTGTCGTCCGGTGGTTGGCCTAGCTAGATGGAAAGGCAAGATGGAGGTGAGTGTAGCAGGAATGGTTGTACATGTGAGACGGTCAACAAGTAGAATATAGAGGGAAAAAGACGAGAGAGAAAAAAGAGAGAAGCGAAAAGGTCCGAACGACAATCACAGTCGTCTCTGACAACAAAACCTAACCGGTCAATCGTATCTGCTATTTTCTGGTTGCACACCGTCATCCATCCACACGGCAGCTCCCCAAGTTCAAGCTTCAGACACCGGCCGCGCACACCAGATGCCCTCCACCATCCCTCAAGAGAACCACCAAACTCCCCAGACATGCACCTCCCCACCAGTCTAAAGTAAATCGAGGATGTCAGACGTCTGAAGTAGTAAAGGGAAATGTGAGCACATACCTAGAGGGCGGAAAAGTTTTCCTTCTCGTCACCTGAGTTGTCAGCCGCATCGGAAAGAGAAAAACTAATAGACAATGAAGTAGGAACCGAGGGAACCGCCGCCACCTTGCGACGAACCTCCAGCTTCTTAAGTGATGCCAATGGGGCCATCACCTCTTTCTTCTCCAACGCGACCTGCTGCATCCGAACCAGCGAGATCATCATGTTAGGCAACGAGCTCGAAACACGTAGCTTGTCCATCTCCTTCTTCTCCTCGACCTGTTCACCAACTGTCAAGGCCGACTGCTCCTTTGGAGCCTCAAGCATTTCCACCCACGACCTGAGAACTTCAGTTTCAGTATTCGCCAACTCAAGCTCCATTGCCATGTCGGCTTTCGCCTCCACAGCAACCCTACAGGCCTCCTTGGCCTCCTTCGCTTCCTTCAGCGCCCTCTTCGCCGCCGCTCTGGCAGCCCTCACCTCCAGCTCCAAAGCCTTCCTAGCCTCCTTCTCCTCGCCCAACTGGCCCATATACATCTCACACTTTACCGAAACGTCAAACAACGTCGCCTTCACCCCCAAATTCTCCCTCTTCTTCACTCCCTCAAAGATGGTCGGGCTACCCGGTCGTAGACCGAGAGCGAGCGCCTTGCGCACGTTAGACGTCGCCGCCTTCGAATTCTTCAGCTCCTCCCTCGTCGCCTCCAATTTCTCATACGCCGCCATCCACGTACTTACCGCCCCATCAATCCTACCCTTATACCCATGAATGTCCAACGTCTTCGGAACCATCCCGCTACCGTTGAGCGTCGAAATAGCCTCCAAAAGGGAGATCTTCTCCTTCAAATCCCTGATCGTCTGCTCTAGTTCTTCGTTGGCAGCGACGAGGGCCTGCTCCTTCCCCGATGCGTCCACACGGGCGAAAGCGAGTTCGAGGGTCATCTTACCTAGCTCATGCTTGGCCGTGCTGAGCTGTTCCTTGGCCAGTCGAAGCCCCTCGCGGGTTTCCTCCGGCTGAGCGGCGTAAGCACGCTCGAGTTGGTCGATCCGGTGGGCTGAATAGGCGAGCTTGTCCTTAAGGTCCTCGTTGCGTCGGCGCAGAACGAAAGCCGAATGACCTGCATAAGTCTGTGAAGGAAGTGGTAAGTGAGGTGACGGCGACGAGAGAACGAAGGTGCTGACAAGGAGGGCTAGAGAAGTAAGTTGAAGCAAATGCAAATAAGAGAACATGATGATAATGTTAGTCAAGTGTAAGATGCAGGTCGCAGACCGTGCAGGTGAAAGTAGGAGTGAAAAGTGAAAGGTAAGTAGTAAATACGATCGCGAAGTGACCTTTTAAAACAGATATCGGGACGGTCCTCGTATGGCAATACCGGTGGGTAAAAACGGATGTCAGCACAAATCCCCATAATAAGCATTCCGATTGTTCAAAATTAGTTTGAACAATCGGAGTGCTCGATATTAATGTTTGTGCTGACATGGTGGTGGTGGAATGTGACAGAGTCAGCCGCTGTAGAGTGGAAGCCGCGGACCGTAATCTCCGCGGCAAGAAAGTCGGTCTAATCGACGAATTGTCTCTGTTTGTCTCGCGTTCACGCTCTCGAGCGCGGAACCCTCTCCACCTCCTCCGACCATGTACAGCACCCGTCGATTTGAGCAAGTTCAAGCTGGGACCCTTGACACAAAGCTGTACAGGTCCAGTAAAATCACTAGGGGAAAGGCAGTGGTGAACAATATGTATCAGAGCAAGCTCAAGTTCACTACAACGACTCCAACAACTATAGTGCTTACGTCGCATCTACTTGATGTCAAGGGCTAAAGGCGCGGACGACGACAATGTTTATGAGCTTCGTTCTTTCTGTTCGCATTATTGATATTCGAACTGATGTCTTTTTACATGGCAGTGCGCGATACTCATTCATGATTCACGATTCACAACGGAAGGTCTCCGCACTTGTGACGATCACGATTCTTTACTGGAGATTGAGAGTCGGGTCCAACGTCGAAAGATCAACAAGGACAATCCATTTGGGGAATTAGTTAAATCTGATCTCTCACATTTCGACAAGGAAGATACTAATAATACAGCTATATGTTTGTGTCACTTCCAAGTACATTTACTGCACGCCTGGAAGCTTGCGGCCTACCAAATCATAACGTCAGTTATTCTATTTTCTTCTATAGCTGCAAAGACAACTCACCTGCACGTTCGGAGAACTGCTTGTTCGCAAAGTCGCCAATTTTATCAGCGTTGGCATCGCTCTGTGAAAACAGGTCATTAGATGATTGGACCCTCCGACCCCGATTCACTCACAAGGTTAAATCCAGCCTTTTTGCCAACAGATTCAAGACCCTTGTCCAACCAGTCCTGCTTCTCCTGGGTGTTGCCGGAGCCTTGGTAGCCTCCAGCAACACCAGAGCCGTGTACGCCCTGGCCGCCTCCCATGCCAGCATCAGTGGAAGACTTGGTCATTTGGTCGTAACCCTCGCCGGTGGAAGATTGTATCTGCTCGGGGTTTCCGCCTGAGGCGGGGCCGAGATCGTTGGACCGTGTGTTGATGAAGTCGGACATTGCGCTGAGTGTTGAGTAAAGAATGAAGAGGTGAGTTCGTAAAGAAGATTAAAGAGGAGTTTATATACGTAGAATTTAGGAGATTATTGATTTGGTTAAGCGACGGGTTGGTTGTGTCATGAGCGGAGCAGCGGGGCATCGAGCCACTTATAGTATTTGTAACTGTGGTGCGTGACGTACTGTACCACAAAGGTCACCTGCGCTATAACAAGCCGGCCACCGCGCATCTTGACATCGCATGCTTGTATGTGGCCTGTTGGGATTATTGGAATGTATAGTAAGAGACTGATACAAATTTAAAGAACTGTCTACGGCCAGATTGAAACATTGTAAGACTATGGATACACCACTTGCTTGATTATTTGAACAACGCTTTGGACGATTTTACTTGGGTGCAGCGATGGCACCACACGACTTGCACCTTCGCAGGTCTTCATTCTCTTGCCAATTCTTGATGACCGGCGCGAGTTGTGTCCCGAGGTCGGTAACATGGAACGCCTCCTCTCTAATGACTGTGGGGATGGAGTGCGCAGGAGTCTTGCAATACCACCTTAGACGGTCTTCCACCACCAAAGGACACATTGCACATTAGTAAATAGCAGGAGGTGAAGGTGAAGAACACAGACGCACCAAGTGAGCCTTCGGGACGTACACGTTCCATCACGAGGCCGATGGTATCTTTAAAACGGACTGGATTGTGTGGAGTATTTGCTGTGCGCCATGTAAGTGTGTCTGCACCCGGAGTAGCATACCAACATGGTACCCACCGGGTAGCAAGAACATCTCCCCCTCCTCGATGTGAATATCCCTGAACTTGCCGTCGTCTACTACGCGCAGGAGCATGGCGCCTTTGTATTGGTAAAACCACTCCTATGTGAACAAATGTGCGGGAGTGCACGAGGCAAAGACGGAACATCAGCACCCTGAACTCGCGCTTCTGGCTTTCTCGAAGACGGAAATCTTCCTCTGTCTAGTCCTCCAGGTCATACGACCCTCAGATCGACTGCACGAGCACCCATCGTCGCACTCGTTCGCCCACAAATCCCAGGGATCAGAAACAGAAAGGGAGATGGGACGTGCCTCTGTCTCGTTTACGTGATAATCATTCCTCTCGTTGGGACCTCCTACGACCATGACAATAAAGTCTTTGCCTCTGTACGGACAAAAGTTGTTCACAGGTGGCTGCAGTAGATGCTCGTTTTCGGTGATCCATTTGGGAAAGTTGAGGGGTGGTGCGAGTGGCATGGTTGCTGCTGCGATGATCTACCAACGATGTTTAAATGAGATCCTGAGCTTCAGAGTAGTCTAAGAGAATAGGTCGATGAGAAGTGGAAGATGAGACGAGATGAGAGTAAGAGAGAGAGATTACGAAGACCGTCGCGGCAACACGATGACGGTGGCACAGGGACCCCTTGGGAACCTCCCGAGCCGGGCTTTGTAATACTGCTTTACATGTCTCCATATGGCCCTCCTGAGCTCGGTGCGGCCGACAGAGCCACCTAGGCTCAGTGGCGCGTTTGCTCGCTAGGTTGGGTCAACAATTACTATAGCTTGGGTAGTGATCTCGTCTAGTAGACGGTCTAGCTCGGACCCCTGTCGCGCGACGCGGCTTACAACCTCGCGATATCGCTGCCTTGCACACCTTTGGAGATGAAACAAGATGCTCAAAATTTATTGACTTGAGAAATTGGACCCGTTCCTAACAGCGAATACCATGTCAAGATGGATGTTATCAACTGGTTGGATGACCTTCCTAAAACGGCGGAAGGAGCTGATGCATCGTAGTCGCGATCTCCACATTATAATTTCTATAATTTTGCTCTTGTTAAATTTGGTAGATTTACAGAGTCAGATTAAGTAAGGAAAAGTGTAGGCTGCTTGATGTATAGTCATGGAAAATATATTGCGCCGAGGGCCGCAAGCATGGTATTGACGGGGTATTGAGCGTGAGGAAGCCTCCTTCAAGGCAGGGACAAGGTAAATGACAGAGGAATATTGAAGAATGTAACGTTGTCAATTACAGTGAGGATTCATGAATGCGTCGGTAATAATCAGCCCCATGGTGAATTTCGTCGTGGTTAAACTGCCAAGAGTAGTGGACTGGGGTCAGGCCCTCCAAAATTGGCAAGAAGCGCATCAGCGCATCAAAATATTTCTGCAGGCGCTCCCCGTCGGTTCTCAGTTACTCGCACAACTTCTCGACCACTATTTCGCGTTGCGGGTAATACTACCTCTAACATGGACGCTCTATTTGCCAAAGCGGACGCCATACGACCGATTTCTAAGCGTCGTAGAACTGCTTCATCTAAAGACGGCCATCGCTCGAAGAAACCTAGCGCCTCAAAACCTCAAGGAGAATCCTCTTCCGCCTCAAATGACCTTACCTTAACCTCCGTAGTCGTCAATACCAAACTACCCAAATCATTGCGAGATAAATCACCTCCTACGGAATCAGTCCCGCAATACAAGCACATTGCTAACAAGAAACTCCGCGCACAACTAACGAGACAATCCGCACAGACTGCTCGATCAAAAGCATTGGTGAAGGATGCAGAATTGCTACTGGCGGAAGATGCAGGGCTTGTCCAGGTAGAGGGTGACATGGAGAAGACGTGGAGAGTAGGACAAAGTGAGGTAGTACAAGCGGCGGGAGAGGAGGCTGCACGGGGACGAAAAGAATGGACACTGGACGGGGGACCGTATAGGGCAAGGTACACAAGGAATGGACGGTGCGTAGATTTCAAATATCGGTGAATGATAGTACTCAATAGCGTGGATGCCGTAGACATCTTGCAGTGGTTGGTCGTAAAGGCCACGTAGCCACATTTGACTGGCAAACCGGTACGCTGCACTCTGAGCTGCAATTACGAGAAACTTGCCGAGATATAACGTCAGTATCACTGAGACTATCTATGCACTGTTTCTTGTTTATTTATCTAGTGATTAGATTCCTCCACGACCATTCACATTATGCTGTGGCACAGCAGAAATATGTTTTCATTTATGATCGAGACGGCGTAGAGCTCCATCGACTGAAGTCTCACGTGGAGCCTACAAGACTCGAATTCCTCCCATACCATTGGTTGCTAGTTAGCGTCGTATGTTTTATTCCTTACATATATGCGTTGTCTTTCTGATATCACGTTTCAACTCAACTCTCCCTCTATTAGGGGAACCCAGGCTACCTGAAATACCAAGACACCTCCACCGGCCAACTCGTCGTAGAGCACCGCACCAAACTCGGTGCATGCACAACGATGACACAGAACCTACACAACGCTGTCATACATCTTGGTCATCAGAACGGCACAGTGACCCTCTGGACACCTAACCTTCCTCACCCTGCCGTACGACTGCTGGCTCATTTAGGTCCAGTGGTCGGTGTTAGCGTAGACCCCAGCACAGGGGGTCGTTATATGGCTACGAGCGGGCAAGATGGGACTGTAAAAGTGTGGGATTGCCGGAATTGGAAGGGTGCCGTGAGAACCTGGCAGACGAGGGGAGGAGGGGCAGATGTAGAGTGGAGCCAGAGAGGAGTGTTAGCTGTTGCAAGTGGCGGGAGCGTCAATGTATGCCACTTTCTCTCACACATTTTACTTATTCGTCGCTCATCAACATTCTTTCATTTCAGACCTACGCAAAACCAGCGATCCAGACGCCTTTCTCTGGTGCTGCACCACCTCCGCTTTACCTTACTCACCCCATCCCACACCGTCCTCTCACATCACTCCGGTTCTGTCCCTTCCAAGATATCCTCACTGTAGGACACTCGGCTGGATTATCGAGCGTGCTCGTACCGGGCTCTGGTGAACCTAACTTTGATAGCTCTGAAGCTGATCCGTTCGAGAATAAGAGGGCTCGAAGGGAGAAGGAAGTCAAGAGCTTGTTGGATAAGGTCTATTCCTACTCTACGTCTTCGATCAGCATCATTCACTAATCGATTTCATGCCTATCTAGATCCAACCGGACATGATTACTCTTGACCCAGAGTTCGTCGGCTCCCTCGCACCGCCGCCAAAACTCACCACCGCGGTGGACGACAAATCCGATATTCCATACGCCCGTTTGCCTCGATTCGAACGACTCAAGGTATCCGGTAAAGCTGATGAGACTGAAGAAACTGATGGTGATGACAATGATGGGTCCGATGAGGAAGGAGAAGGAAAGAAGAGTAAGTTGTCAAAGGCTGAGAAGGAGAAGAATAAGATGAGGGGAAAGAATAAGAGTTTGAAAAGGTATCTTCGGAAGCAGCGCAAGAACGTTATCGACCCTAAGGCGGTAAGTTTTTCCACGGCTCTGTCGCGGTGTTTTATGACGTTGACTGATGCATATCAGGTTGCTGTTCGGGATAGACTCGCAAAACAGAGGGAAGAAAGGAAAAGAGCCATTGAGGAAGCGAAGGGGAACGTTCAGACAGAGAAGTCATCTGCTCTGGACCGATTCAAACGGTCGTCGTGAGCTGTTGTATACACTGATTGCAAACGTGTGAAGTATTTAGTGGGTCGGATGAAGACGCAGAAATACAAACTATTACGAAGAGTGAATTATTCTGTCATGCTGATATTCTTACGACTATACAGAACAAGTCTCTACTAAACTGTTGGTGGAGGGTAGGAGGTTATTTAGATGTCGACGTCGCTCTGAAACAAATTTCCCTTTTGGGCAACTTTAGGCGTTTAACGCTATTTCTTCCGCGCTTTTTTAAATTTCGTATTTTTCACGTCCACCGACGTAGTCTGAGAATCGACGCTTATAAAAACCCCGTAAATTATTTCGTATGGTGGCTTTCCTATCCTCGACAAACGGCTTCGCAGAATTCGATGCTGGAGAACACAAGGGTCCTCACGGCTTGGTCACGGCAGAAATGTAAGTCAGATAAAACTCCGCTCCAGCATCCTTCCCAAAAGGGCAATTGGATGTTCCCACAGATCACTCACCGGTTTACTCGCCCAGAATGTATATGGTAGCGGACGTCCTTATCAGGACTATACACGGTTCTTTAAGGTAGCATACACATACTTACATGGTTTCTAAGGAGACTACCAAGTACCAACCACTGCTCGGGCCTTCAGCGAAGAGTTATCAATAGAGTTGTATCTTGAATAACTTGAATCAGTCAATCTATGGTAGTGCATAGAACGTAACATTTTGTGCGATAAAAACTGCTAGAAACAGTCTGAGCTATGCTATCCAGAACTGAAGAGGGAGGGAGGGGGGATGAGAAAGCTAGGTAGAACTAGTTACGGAGCTCCTTTGCCCATCGCTGCATCCGGCGACGTGTCCCGAATACACGGTCCAAGAAACGACGTCCAGTAAAAACGGTAGCAACCTTCTCCTCAACGACCTTCCGAATCTCATTGTCACTAGCGCCGTCCTCGATAAATCCGGCCTCTACACAAACCCCGAACTCATTCACTACCTGAGTGACCTTATTCTCCGTCCAGCCGCTACTATTTCCACGTCCCAAGAAGCTCCTAGAACCAATTAGCAGTAGATTAGACATTATCATCTCAGTTGTTATATTCAATCGTATGCGAACTTACACGTCGAAGTTGGCCTCGTCGAAATAGTTCTCGGGAAGAGTGTCTCTCGGAACGTCGACGCTGAGGGCCAAGGTGCGTCAGCTCTATAATCCGAGTCTTAAATGCGGCCGAATACAAACTCACGTAGTAAATTTTAAACCATGCTCGGTGAAAAGGCGAAACAGGACGGGGCCAGGGCGAATTTTATCGCTGAAGTGGAGTGAGCTACGACTACCCGTGGTCGATCCAGAGAGTGAGACCAGCTGTACTTACAAGAAGAAATGGTCATTGACTGGATCTTCAGGGTTGTATGCAACCCAGATCGGCACCATGGGCGAGCCAGTAGTCGCCACTGGGGCCTGTAACGCTAGTGGAACGTGACAGTTCGTCATAGATAGAGCGTGGAGTTATAAAAGTGGAGGAGGGCGAGATTTAAAGAGGGGAGAAGGAGGTCGAGACGCGGGATTAAATACTCCCCTCGCGCGTTGATCTCGTGACTCCCCCGAGCGGGAAAGCCAATCGGCCCCCTTCGGTGGCATTCACGGATATCTGATGGGGGCGCCGGCCTTCGCAGTAACAAACCAATAGGATGCCGCGTGAGGATGTGATTTTATGCACTCGGATCCGAAAGGCAGGCCCATCTGCGAAGGAAGACGGCCGGGGGACCATGGGAGACCTGTATGGTCCATAATTCCAGTCCTGGATTTCCGCCTAGCTATAAGTGTTAGCACCCCATTTGTACGATAGCCATATCCTTGGCCTAGTCGAGAGAGGGACTACGCAGGAGGACCGTAGAATGACTTTCATTTTATGCAAATTTGGAGAGTGAACCGGGATATAGCTAGGGAGGGACGTCTATAAACCTTTTTGTGAGTAGCTAGTCCTGTAGGCATGACGATCGTGGACACAACACAGCAGATGATTTGCATTGTCCGATCTAAGACATAAAAGCATGCTAGGCGCTTTCGCACTTGCCCTCGGCCACAATGAGACTTCCCAGCGTTTTACCATCAACTGTGATGTATTTGTTGGCCCATCCGACAACAGTGAACAAGTCTTCATGTTCAGTGGACAGCAGAGACTATCCATCCCAAGTACGTCACTTGGCCAGTGCTCCCACATTCCGTCGAGCTCAGCTTCAAGTTGGCCTAGCCAAGACGGAATATGTAGTGCCATGATGAGGAATCTGGTTACCCAACGTCCCAATACTTCGCTATTGTGGGTATACAACACAGAAATCTCGAGAGGACCAATCCCGGCTCACTGGAACTCCCGAACTCGCGGTTGTGCTCGGCATGAAGTTATCACTGAAGTTCATTTCCAGATACTACCACAGTATCACGAGCAAACAGCAGTCATGAATAATCCATCAACGCTAAGGTAGTCCCCAAACTACTGTGCCTTGGTTCGTGAATAGCAACTGGTCGTTGTGAGTGGAGCTTCCTGGTTTCATCAAACTTCAACGACTCTGCTGATATGCGCATCTTCCTATGCACCATACGAAACAGAATGCACGAAGAAACGAGTGACTGAAAGTCTCCATGCCGAACACAACCACAGACACAATGCTTGGGCTTTGGGGTACGAAACAGACCAGAGAGGATACACGGAGAAGACATACCGTAAGTCATACAGTTTCCAGCATCCGGAGTCGTTAACGAGTGTAACCCGCTTTGATACTTCTCTACAGCTGCATGAAACAACTGGATTCTTC
Source organism: Irpex rosettiformis (assembly GCA_022160335.1). NCBI lineage: Eukaryota > Fungi > Basidiomycota > Agaricomycetes > Polyporales > Irpicaceae > Irpex > Irpex rosettiformis. Next base: position 131,848 of record MU274936.1, on the reverse strand, counting down.
AGTGCTTTCCTGTGCCCCACCTTCGCAGAGTCCTTGTGGGCCCCCGCTCTGGGCCACAACGCGTCGCGTGAGTCCCATCACGTGACCGCGTGGAGCGGTGAGCGAAACAATCGATCCCTTGTTTCTGCACAACACCTAATTTAAAGGAAACAGCGTAACAAGCTTCACTCATCTTTCATGAGCGAGACTGGCGGTGATCACCACTGCAAGGCGGCATTGAGTGATCTGCATGCGGGATGAGGCATAAGTATGGTATGTCCTCATTGTTCACGTCACTCTTACCCGAGAATTGGAAAAAAAATATACATACAGCCCTTATATCTTCTCCTGCATGTAGGGTATGATTCTACACTCCTCGACCAGATATTGAATTTTCGAATCAACGAAAGGTCACGTGACTCGATTGGCGGACACGTCTTCATGCAATACGTTGTAACTTGTCGGGGATTCTATGGGGTTACGTTGGACGGTTCTTAGAGTGAGATGTTCAGGATAGACGGAGCTGCAGTCGTGCGTACGTGCAACGTGGTCAAGGGCAGCCGCATCCGCAGGCACGAATGGTAGTACGCACCGTTGGTACGCAATCCACCAAGCTAACCAAGCATCCTTCCTCAAACAGCTCCAAGTTTCCGTGGTTGAAGAGTCTCCAATGAGCGAGAAAACAGGCTGAAAGGCTGCACGACAAGGGCTAGGGTGGTCGGAACGGTTCGCAGTTATCCCTGAGTACGTTTGCGCTAGTCCACGCTCGTCGTCGAGGTATTCAGTCAAGCTAGGAGGAGACGAATAGAGAAAAATAGAGGTCGTTGGATGTGGTCGTTGGTGTTTGTGGTGTCCAGCACGCCATTCATTCTCAATATCCGTGGCGAATTTTCTTTTATTTGCCGAAGCGTCGGCAGTAGGCAGGAAAACGCTGGCAGGGGTCCCTCCTTGATCCATCGTGTAATGCGCATCCGAATCAGGACATGGTCATTTGAATTAGAACGTTCAAGTCGCTTGCAACGTGTCGGGGAACTTTACGACTCATACACCAAACAAAGACATAAATCATGTAAGTAAGAGATTTTATATCCACAGCATTTTGCTTTAGAACTCTTTAACGTCGCCCAGGCCTCCGAAAGGCTCAGGAAAAAAGAAACAGGCGTTGCAGCCAAGCGAGTCCGAATCATCCACTCCTGTGAGTCTTCCTGAGCTATGATCTTAACAAGTTAGGACAGGTTTACATCGGCGAACTTGTATTCTTAGACTCTGGCAGAGCAACTGTCGTATCTGCACAATCCTCGTCCGTTCAAGAACCCAAACTACACGAAGAATGTCAACCGTCGGGCGAAGAACCTGAAGGCTGTGCTTACTCAAGAACGTGAAAGGGAGCGTGTCGAACGAGAACGAAGACGTCTGGAGCGCGAGCAGAGAATGGATATTGATGGGCAGCCCTCAACTAACGATCTCGCGGAGGATGATCTTCCAACATGTCAATCCTTTCCAGTATTGTCCTAGTCCTCGAATGTCTCATACATGCATTTCTCTAGATTCTTCTATCGAAGCGCCTCCTTCATTCCTTCCACAGCGCAAGTATTGCGATATCACTGGACTAGAGGTATGTTATCTATTCAAAATTACTATGTTGTCGCTGATTACCCAAAATTGTGAAGGGCCCATACACCGATCCTGCCACTGGGCTGCGCTACCACGATAAGAGTGTGTACGAATTTATTCGAGGTCTAGTAAGTAGCACTATCTTTACTAAACGTAATACATGCTGATAAATGTGTGCAGAGCGGGAGTGCTGCAAAGGATTACCTATCTGCGAGAGGAGTGAATCCCATCGTCAAGTAAACTAGCACTATGGATACGATACGTTTGTCGTGCAGAAACATTGTACCTCCTCTTGAACTGTTTTCCGCTTTATCCAATTGCAAGATTGGATATTTACCTTCGATTCTATGTACTTAACGGACCCAGCTCTTCAGGTTCGCCAGGGCAGTGCTATCACACGACACACAGCGAGCAGAGTAAGCAGAATCATCCAAGTTGTTACATTCATCCTATCCTACAACCCATCACAAGTCCGTTCAACGAGTCCATGCTACGCGACACTACATCTTTCTCCGGTATTACCCTTGGTAACTATATATACATGGACTCGTATAGATTTCGAACGCCCACCCCTCAGCAGCTTGTTTTGAAGCCTCCAATCATTATCTGGATCATCTCGCGGAATTTCTCGCTATCGGAACGCGTCAGAATCGCACAAAAATCTCAAGCTACAAGACTTACTTTTTACGCACGTCTTCACCCTCATCCAAAGGAGCACTGTCGTATATAGGCATAGTAGTAGGGATCTTCTTGTTCTTCTCGTTCTTCGTGTTGTCTTCGACGTAATCGTAATGGCTGAATCCCAGTGGGGTACTATCAGAGCCATTAAATCACGCTATTCTTCTTCATGAGTGGATAGAATACTTACTAGAGGTCGCGATATCCACCAAGTTTGGGGCCATGCTCAACAATGCCGACGTGTCCGGGAATACCATCTAAGGTATCCGGGCAAGGTAGCTTCCAGGGGGGGATAGTCGCAGTCGAAGATTGAGTGCTAGCGGTGCTGTTGGGGCTATCGAATCTCGTGATTGCTCCCTCAATGCTGGGGAGAAAGCTGTATGCGTATACTGGGCGAGGGGAGACGACTCTGGGTTTCGTGAGGACTGGAGGCCAGGGCAAGGCGTCGGACTCGGGGACTACCGTATCGTAGGCGTTGTAGTTAGCCATCCTAGAGAAAGCGAGTTAGAAAACGTAGAGGGAATAGGGAGCATGTCGATAACATAAGGTGACAAGGGAAAGAAACTTGAACTTACTCAGGGAGGTGCGGCTCATTGATTTGAGCATTCCAAAAGGTTTGAAAGTGTTCGCTAGCACCGTAGAATCTTGGGGCCAGCTTCCCGTGGCGATAGTTAGAGTTGTAGTCAGAGGGACCCGGAGCAGACCAGTTGCCGATCGTGAATTTACATGGAGCAAGAAACGACATCGTGAAATGGTATGAGTATAAGTGATGAATAGGTGTAGGCCACAAAGGTAGAAAGTTTCAAGGCAAATAAGCGCGCGAGAAGGCCACGGCCAGAGGATCGTGGTCAGTGAGGGGAACGGGAGAGTCAGAGAGGAGGCGCTTTTATAGGCAGATCTAGAGTCACGGGACCGCGTTTGAGGGACGGGACGGCCAGTGGCAATTTGGCCATCCTTTGTGACCTACACGAGGCGAATTTGACACGCGTTTTTCGGAGAAACAGGTCCCCCTCCAGAAACCAACAAAGGTCATTGTCTCTTTTTCGCACGAACTGAGTTTGGTGGCAGAACAATTTGTCGAAGTGCATCGTGATTGGGTGCAGGATAGAATATCGCACTGATATCCCACATTGCGATATTCGGGAGTTGGGCCAAGATCTTCTCAGCGGAGATACCACACATTTTCGAAGAGCCTTAGCGATATGATCAGTTTCAATCCCGACGCTTTGACAGCCAACCGTCGCTGGGGATTCCTCCGTAAAAGGGATTCAATGCTGCTCCTGTTGCGCTGTAACATGCCGCACGGAAGGGTCGTCTTATATTAAGCATCGATGTCAACGAAAGGGCCCAGTGGCCAGACTGCCACAAACACGATCAGGGTCATAAAACCTCTGTCGTAGGCCACATTGGAGCCTTTATCGAAGAGATGAAACCTGTTGGAACATTAATATCATTAAAAGAACATTGAATTCGCATTGCCTCTGGTCGGAGGATAAAAGCCATAAACATCGCGCCGTAGTTTTGGCCAAAAAAAAAACTCTGTACTTTGTCAATAGACTTCAGTGTACAGAGACTCCAAAGGCTCAGCAGTGTACAGACCACGTAATTTTATTTGGAGAACACGGCCACCTGACCCAGCAGCAGAATTCGTCGCCCTCAAACAGTGAGGAGTAACGAGCGCTTCGTAGCTCATGGGCTTGGTCATGAACGGCCGCCATCCAGTTCTCTGCCCAAGCTCGATGGGTGCTTGTCAGGCACTACATCACATTCCACACACGATAGGTAAAGTTTCCTTGTTCTCGTCACAGAGGCCGTAAGCAGCGATGAACAACTTGGCTAAACGGGTGGTGAGAGGTCAATAGTCATCCAACTTGTCCCTTGTCCATCAAGACCGGATCATTTCCCACCATGCTACACGCCAGAATAGTTTACAACCAACACTGCACGTCTTGGACATTGACTGCGTTGTGGCAGCCTGAAGATGCAAAGTCCACCCGTGGTCACCGCCGTAATCACATATCGCCCCTGTCCCCGAATAATTCACGGTTCGAGGTACAATATTCGTCCAGAAGCGCATGAAACCTGCTATCTCAAAGCCCACGCATATGCCCTCGTTTGGCTCTGAACTGCGGTTAAACTGTACGCGAAAGCGCCGCTATCTATCATCCGCGTTGATCAAACACTGCCCGGCCGTCTCAGAAGTAGTCAGCTGGCCGCTCTGATGAGCGGACTTCTCATATCTTCCAATGATATCTGGAAGACTCTGGAAGATACGTTGACCATCGTGAGCTGGACGTCGTAGTTTCCAGTGCGGACAAGCACACAAACAAGCCACTTCAAATGGCGCATCATAACTGTGCAGTGTTTGACAACTCATATGGAAATAGAGAGTTTTCGCGTACAGCCTACTCTCAGCTTGATATATAACGGGACGGATGCAAGAAAGAAGATAAAGCACAAGACGTACCAAGGAGCCGATGCGTGAGTATGTGCTGCGATCGGCACTTCAGCTTGGCGGAAGGTGCGCAGGTTTGTGGGTATTGACGAGGACAGTCCGTGGCATACTGCTGCTTAGTTCTTTACCCTTACTGCAGGATCCACATCCCTTCTATTTGCTAGGGGAAATATATGGGGAAGCTGCGTCAAAGGGGCTATGTGATGTAGCTTTGACACGGCTCGGTTGTTTTCTGGCCATGGTGCGTATTCTATCATTTATTATTGAGTTTACCATGCCATGGAATCACAAGAATATCTTACAGACTTTTTAGGCCCACGTTCAGCTCGATAGTATCCTTTTGGCGTGTGTTGCATCCACAATGTCACGTGATTTCTGGGTAACGACAACTGGTTCTCGAATAGAGGGCATTTCTGCCCTTTGGTCCGTTTGTCGAAGCCACATGCACCTATCACTCGAAAGTGAGCCTACCATAGCAAAGTACACCCCTGTAACGAGGATTCCACGCGCATACACACCATGAACTCAATCCATCAAGGCCAATGTTGGTCCTTTCCCCAGCCAGTTGCTGAGTTTTCGAGACGCAGTTCTGCCTCATCCGGTATTATCTGCTGCGACGAGTGCAATAGTGGGCCATTTGCGCATTGTCCGGGTCCTATTTCGAGCATACTTGTGCATCTTTTCGCCTAGGATCCCTTCCAAATTTCCAAGATAAAACCACAGGAAAAGCCTAGGACGAGTCAGGGGACGTGTCGATGTCGAAGACCGAGTAGGGCGACGAGATGGAGGCGGTTCAAGTCACGGCTTGCGGGTGCTGGCCCAGTTTCTCTTACGATGTCGCGCACGTGGAAACGTCGTATAAATCAAAGATGGCCATAAGAAATACTTACGTACGGTCATCACGGAACTTGCTCTGACCACAGCCCCTGTGGATGTTCCGGTGTCAGGGGGCCCTGCTTCCTCGGCTTGATGCGGCAAATGGCTTCATACTTCCCGATTTGGTCGTAAAGTACTTACTCAGTAGTAGGCAGTCACGGCCGTCGTACTCGTACAACCGTTGTGTACTTACAATATGTACAGTACAGGTGTCATTCATCTTTATGAGATACTTTCTGATTATTACGCAGCTATGATTGAAGACTCACTCACTCAATACGCCGATTTCCCTGGTGGTGATGTACAACATCGACGGTTGGTATAGAGCATAGACAATAGACAAGATACATTTTATTTTTTTAAAACAGATTAAAACATAACGTTTCACTTCGCTTGTGAATATACAGCCTTTCATTCGTCCTTTGCATCACGTCAAAGTCAAAGTCTCGAGCGTATAAACTCAAGACATTGCTCGACCTCTGCCCTCCCGAATAGCTCGTCCTCAGCATAAGTCCACAGTTGATTCATGCTAGGAGTATCGTCGCTGTTACTGTTAGCCCGAAGACCAATGGGCTTCGGAATTTCTTGTTCCCGACTGCTTTGCGGTCTGGGTATTAACGTGAGTTTTAGTACGCCAAACTTAGACGCAGTACCTCACCTGTAGAATTCGTCATTCTCGTCATCGCGGAGCGCCGTGCTCACACCAACAGTATATGTAGGTACACTACAGTTACCGTCAGTCAGAATTGTACATGCAACTAGTAACGGACAAGCACTGACTCATCGAAGACCGACTCTGGAAATCCTTGGAGTCTCGGACCATGGGTAACGATACCCATATGTCCAGGCACGCCTTCGAGCTTGTTGAGGTCACTGTGGTGGCCAACGCATGGAGAATGATCCTGCTTGGAGGCTCTGGGAGGGTCAAAGGGCTCAAAGCTAGTTGCCACTTCCATACCCAGCATGCAGCTCACTACGTAGGCAAGGTTACGAGAAGCTACATCGTTGTTCCCGCTGTTGATTTGAAAGGCGGGAATGCGGACCTCCTGCGGCTCGGGGGAGGTGTTCTGGTCACCGTACGGGTTCAGGATTGCAGTATCTTCGCGGCCGGCGGATTGGGTAGCGTACATTTGTCTAGCGGCTGCTATATACTTATCTCTTTCCCCGTCAACGTCACTATAGTCAATGATGCGCCGATGGAGTGCGACCTCGTCAAGGGGAATAGTATCGAGGCCATATTTAAACATTGGGGGGCTGTAGGAATATTAGTGAGTCAAGCGATGCTGTAGAAATGTAGGGAGAAGCGGAGAGTTGAGGGGGTTGGTGGGGAATGAAGTCCATTACGAACTGAGAGATGAGACATACGCAGGAGGTAAATACTGTCCCTTAGCCACACTGATTCTTTTGTAGATTGGTGCAAATAACTGTCCTAAAACTCTGATACGTTCAGGGCCGGGGCATACGTCTGAGGAAGAGAATTGGTGCGACCAGTACGACGGCGTAGGAGCACAGAAATTTGGTAATTGGGGCGAGGTGTAGAAACTTGGGGAAGTCATGATACGCTGCCGATGTAGTTAAAGATGAGAAAGTAGCAGAGGACGAGTGGACGAGGGAAGAGCAGTCCTGTTGGCGCAAAGAGTTGACCGGAAGGATCAGAGAGATAGGTCGAAAGGAGGGATTAAATAGGCGGGCGAAGGACTTGTGGAGATCACGGGATCGCGTTACGGTGCTGAGTCGCGTTTGTTTGTGTTCTTTCTTTGTACACCAACATGAGAGCGGGCGCTCTTCGGCCGTTCTTCCCTGGCAGCCAACTACTACCTTTCGGCATACTGTAGCAATGTTCCAAGTATGTAAGAGACTGTGGCCATAGAGTCGATATTATAGATGCAACCTGTGGTATTTATCGTGATTGAGGTAAGTGATACTAGATAATTGAAGATAATGGCACTCACTGTTTACTAAGATTCCGTATTATCTTTTGTATGGCGCGCGTATGCCGAAAAAGGGCTTAACATCTGCTAGAGTGTGCCATGTATGTTTAGAAGCACTACGATGTAAGGCATGCCCTTGGTCCAGCTCTACGGCGTCGAACTCTCTAACTATCTCATATCGCTATCTTCTTGGAATACCCACGAGCTATCGCCCTTTTAGACTGTCAGAAACTAAGTCCTTCTTTTGAGGGAACCACGCATCTGATATACTGGCAACGAAGACCTGTAGTGTGATGCATATGGAGAGGGTAAGTGTTCTATCCCTTCATCCCCGAACATACACGTCTGGGGCTAAAGTGAAACTCACCAATATATCTGTCCAGGGTCAATTTTGCTCTAGAATACAAACGGCTTCATCAATGAGCGATTTTATGTGAGGGTAGTGATTCGACTTACCCCCGATAATCGAGTCGACCTGAAGAATAGTATGCGTACCGTAGACTCGTTCAATGCCAGTGCTTTACGATCTCGCCTGAGAACTCTGGCATAACGGAAGCATCTAATCCCTGGAGCTCCATGGGCGGGAATATCTCAAATATTCCTTTTCATTAATTGCAATTAATGACCTTAGCGTGCTTGTCGTAGGCGTACGACTGTTTAACGGTTCGACTTCAATATTCAAAGCTGGGACACTGCCCACATCTACGCCTTCCAGTGTCACTACGCTCAACTCATGCTACAAATGTGTTTAATGTGACTCACAATGGAGCCCACAGCCTTTATTTGTTTCTAGTTCCCCTTGTAACGCTCCTTTACTACGTTCCGCTGGTGCATCATCCAAGACTCAAGTTGAATGTGGCACTACACTGCTGAAAACGTCTGGTATTAGCCCAAGATTCCCAAGTAGTCACCCAGCAACAGAAGGTTTCGTATACGGAGTCGACAAACGGTTGTCGATCAAGTTAGCTGAGGTGGTCAGAGTTGTAGTCAAGCCTGTCCGTCCTTCACGACGTCAAGCAGCTAAGCTAGTCTCCGCAAAGCAGAGTAGACGTGTTCAACGCTTCGTGGGCTTAGGACTCGGACTCAAGCGCGATCGAGATCCAAATTTTCTTGAAGCGCGCGGGGGCTTGCTTCAGAGCTCACGTTCACGTCTTCATCCTTACCTCTGTCTCTTTTCTTGTTTGTTCAGGGGTACTAAATCAAAATATGGCAGGAATAGAAGGAAAGCGCAAGGCAAAGCAGTCGTCACAGCCTCAGGCAGCTCCCCCATCAAAGAAAGCGCATCTCGAGAAATCTGACCCAAAGGGCAAAAAGCGAAGTCAGCCTGTGACAGCACCTGTAGATGAGGAGGAGGACGAGGAGAGCAGTGCGGATGAAGGAGGCTTTGAAGGCGAGCTTGATGGAGATGAAGACGTAGAGGATGAGTTCGAAGTAGGAGCTTCGCAGCCGGCAAAGGATCCCAATGGTATGTTTCTTTCCGCAAGTATTCATGAAAAGTTCTATCTAACATTCACACAGCTGCTCGGGAATCCCATAAAATTCAGAAGGCGTTGCAAGAGCAGCGAAAGGCAGCCAAACCTCATTCCTCTTTACTAACAGACGCAAAACGAGCATGGTCTCTCGCGAGACAGAAGAACATCTCAAAGACAGAACGTGCGAAGCATATCAACGCTCTTATGGAAGTTGTACGGGGCAAAGTCAACGATATTGTGTTCAAACACGATGCCAGTCGTATCATCCAGACGCTTGTAAAGTATGGTGGGCAGAAAGAGCGAAACGAGATCGCCGCAGAGCTGAAAGGGAAGTACAAGGAACTCGCGCAGAGTAAATACTCCAAAGTGCGTTGCATCACAAGCATCCCCTTTTCCATGATTTACGATCACAACTAGTTCCTCGTATCGAAACTCATACGTTTCTGCCCATCATACCGAACATCTATTCTGCAAGAGTTCCAGGGGAGTATCATGCGCCTGGTACTCCATCGAGAAGCTTCGAGTGTTCTCGCCGATGCATTCGAGCTGTGGGCAAATGCGTACGAACGGTCTATTCTGCTTCAAGACTTTTACGGAAAGGAGGCGACGCTGTTCACCGTAACACAGGGTAGTGAACATGAGAAGGAAAGGTCCAAGAAAGGGTTGAAGGGTCTTCTGGAAGGCACAGATCCGGAGCGGCGAAAACGCGTCTTGTCTGCTGTTAAGCAGAACCTTACGACTATGTGAGTATCAGCTGGTTTCGTTAGGGAGGTCCGTGGGTACTGATATTACCTAGCTTTGACAACTCCGACAAGGGTGCTGTTTCACATGCCCTCGTGCACCGCGTTCTCTGGGAATACCTCTCCGCTGTCAACGGTATTGAAGATGCTATTGAGCGGGAAAAGCTTCGGAGGGAAATGTTCGAGAGGTATGAAGTAAATTGATATCTATCGTATATGTTGCTCATGCGAGTCGCAGTTGCCAAGACACTCTTGCTGAGATAGTGCACACAAAAGACGGTAGTCGAGTAGTACGCGAATTTATCGCGCAGGGTACCGCTAAAGTACGTTCGCGTTAATGGACATTTACCCAACTAGAAGAGCTGACAATCCTTTATTCAGGATCGTAAACATATCGTGAAAGCAATCAAGCCTCATGTAGAAAGAATGTGCAAGGATGACGAAGCGCAGCTTGTTCTCTTTACCGCTCTCGACGTAATTGAGTAAGTCTCCTTCAACTTGGCAACCTGATCATGGCAACATATGACTGAATATTATTCTCCAGTGATACCAAGCTCACCGGAAAGTCACTCGTAGCTGATATCGTAGGCTCGGCTTCCAATCTCTACACCTCTTCCCAAGGCCGTCGTTCTCTCATCTATCTGGTCTCACCGCGAACACGGAGACATTTTACCCCTGCACAGGTACAACACGGAATTCATCTTAACTCAATATTCATTGCATCCGTCTAGCTATAGCTAACAGAATCGTTTCTGTCGTAGATCAACCTGCTTGCTGAAACAGACGCCACACGCAGCCAAACAAGTAAAAAAGACGATAAACTCCGCACGGACGAAATCCGTAAGGCTGCCAGCGAGCCTCTCTTGGCATGGATAGCAGAAAGTGGTGCAGAAGTCATCCGAGACCCCGGAGGAAGCCTAGTCGTGACTGAAGTCATGTTGTACGCTGAAGGCGGTAAGCTCATATTTTTCTCTTACTTGTTTTTGATGGCTAATAGCGCTCGTTTGTCACTTATCCAGATAAAACTGCCGCCTCAGAAACGCTCCTGAAGCTCCTCGCTTCGCCCTACCCTTCTACCGACCTATCAAACCCACACATTATTACCCTGCCGCACGCTTCACGGGTATACAAGACCCTTCTCCAAGGTGGACCATTCTCGCACGATACAAAAGAGGTCGTCCGTTCGCCTTTGTTCTCACCTGCCGACTTTGCCAAGCAGTTTGTTGAGCTTGTTGGGAAGGAGAACACACTCGCCATGGCTCGTGACGATGGGGCGTTCATCGTCGTTGTGCTGTGCGAACGTGCAGCGGAGAGTGACGAGCTCAAGAAGACGCTACAGGTGTGGTTCTCGGCCGAATTTAGGGAAGAACTTGAGAAGGAGAAGGACAGGAGAGGAAGGACGGTGTTGTTGCAACAGATTGCGTCGTTAAGCTAGACTCGGAATATGTATCTTCATGATAAGCTTTGTTGCTGTAAGTATCTGGTTTTGTAGCGTTTCTAGATAATATACTACATGCCTAGGACTATTGACTGCATGTGCATGAATGCAATGCGTACATCTAAGTATCATATAAGTATTATCTGGGTGTTACGGTTGCGAGGTATAAAGTGGTGTGGGGTTCGGATGCGATGATGGGGGTAATGCATGCAGAGAACAATGTCCATAGGTGCGAAGGGAAGATGCAAGTGACAAATGAAAACAATAAACATATATGACCAGACGAGGAAAGTGAAAGGTGAAGTCGGCTTATCGCTTTTTGAACACCAGAACGACGTAGAACAAGAATCGATAGAGGAGCGTGATTAAGAGGAGGATGACAGTGTAGAGTTTAAAGCTGATGCCGCTGATGCCGAGGGCCTTAAGGACATCTTCGCCAGCAAGCGCACACTGGCCTTGCGAGACGAGTGAACTAGGGTAGTCACAGAAGCAGCTACCATCGGCCAGGGTCGAGCATGCTAGCGTGATGTCTTTGAAGTCGTTATAGACAAGGCAGTCGAATGCGTACGTCTTTGATTGGAATGTTAGCGTAGTATTGTCTAGGAGCCTAAGTGAAACTCACCTGATAGTCGATGAAGTGAGCCCAGTAATACCAGAACCGTGGCAAGTTCACTGTTCTGATGAAGTATCCGCCGACACTCTGAATGATTTCCACATCAGTTAGAAATAGAAATAGCTGCGGTATATGAAGATGACTCACCATCCAGAAACCGTTTAAGAAGGCGGCGATAGCCAGGGCGGCAACGAAGATAGGGAATATGGCAGCGACAACGGTGGACTAGATGGAAATGATCAGCTGTGGACAAGCGTTCTGGAAGGAACACGACTGTACCTGAGACTCAGCTGCGTAAACTGCAAGGTTCAAGATGGCCAAAAAGCGGAAGAAGTTTACGGCGCCAGGGTTGAGCCCGATACTCCAGTAACAAATGACGGAGAACAAAAGGACACAAATGAAGAGGTACGGAAGAGTTACGATCGAGTTGGCGAGGACGTACGCTCCAGGACCGTACAAGCCGTTCATGCGCTCTCGCACGAAGACTTGGCGTTCCTCGAGGAATGCCGGGATGCCGGCGACAGACATGAATCCGAGAAAGGCGACAGCGAAGAAGTGCACAGACAGACGATCATTCTGTCCGAAGGAGATCAGTATGCTGCGGGATTGAATGTAGAAAGGTTTGAACCTACCACTTTAGCGGAGGTTTGAGCAAGGTTCACCCACACTGTCGCCAACAAAACGCCCATACCCACTAAATATCAATGGCCAGGGGTGAGAAGTGGGCGTCATAAAGGAAAGATGCGAGAGGACACTCACAGTACATGCCTATCCTGACGCCATAGGCAAGCAGGTTGCGACTATAGTTCAGGACATTTCGTTCCATGAGGATCCAGGTCCGACTAGCCGCGAGTCTGATAGGATTACATGTTCGGTTTGAAGCGTCCTTGCCTTCAGTGAGCATCAAGCGCGACATCTCATGATCATTGTCCGATAACGAAACCCTGTGTTCGTCTGTATGAGTTCGAGTATATTCACCCCAACTTGAAGCGAGGGATTCGATATGTTGGGCACGTTCAGCAGGGTCGGCTATGAAGTCGGTGTTAATGAGGTCGATGGCAATGTCAACAGGATTGGCGTGAACGGGAACGGGATGCTTCAAACCATCACTGAGGTACTTTGTGAGTGACGCTGAGAGGAACGTTAGGTTCAGGATGCCGCCACAAAGCGTTATTGGCAAGAGGGACTCACCGGCTGGACCGAAGTAAACAGTGTGGCCATGTGCAAGGAGGAGAAGCCTATCAAATAGCGCAAATGTCTCCCAGTTGGGTTGATGAATAGTAGCGACAACAATCATCTTGTGTCGCTCTGCAATACACTTGACTAATAAAATGATGTGTTTGAGCACCACACCGAAAGCTTAAGTGACTATATTAGAACTCACTAGCTGCCATGACTTCCCGACTCGTGCGACTATCCAATCCGCTAGTAGGCTCATCGAGAAGAAGAATCTTGGGCATTGTGACCAAAGCTGAACCGATCGTCACACGCCGCTTTTGGCCCCCAGAGATGCCTCGTTGCACAGCGTTACCGATACGATTATTTTCGACGTCCTTTAACCCAAGTTCAGCTATCGTTGCCTCTACACGTTCCCTTATCACACGCCGGGGCACTGAGGGATCCAAGCTACCCGGAGCAAGAATTGGTCAGCGTTCGGTGGCAGAAAGGAGCTAATGAGAACTTGCCTCAACCGCGCAGCAAAGTCAATCGTCTCCCTTACGGAAAGGACGCCGAGAAGAGCATCGCTTTGCTCGACGTAGGATGCTAGAGAGCGCATTTTAAAGTCTTCACGGCCATCGACAGTGATCTGGTGAATAGATCAGCTGGGCTGGACTGCGAATACAGGACTATGAGTAAACGCACCGTTCCGTGAGTGGCCTCGGTCCGTTTAGAGAGAATGTCGAGTATAGTCGACTTTCCCGCGCCTGATGGACCCATTGCTGAAATTAAAACATGTGAGCGGGGGCTATCCCACGTAACTCTATACGGCAAAAGCGCGCTTCCAGCGTGAAGCTGGTGAAGCTCTACAGCGGTGAACGGGCTGTTCCCTCGTACGTACCTGCAAGCATCTCGCCAGATTCAACCCTTCCAGAGACCCCATTCAGGATTACTTTATCCTTGATTTTGTACTGTATGTCCCGCCATTCGAGGACGACGCGACCGTGTCCCTTCTGAGACTAGGGGGAAACAGTGTAGGTCAATAAACATGTTGGACGAGTTTCTCAGGAGATAAGAACGTACCTCCAGATCTAAAGAGTTCATAGCTACGATAGTCTCATCCATTGTGGATATAGAGAAAGAGGATTTGGCGTACGAGCGTATGTGGGGATCATGGTGGCCGGGACCAGGGCTGCTTATATAGGGCAGCCTGCACATGACTGGTAAAACGGAATCACAAATCACGGAAAATTGCTGTGTTCAAGGCTTAGAATAGGTACCAAGACAATTGGTTGTCGCCTCAAAGTCGCTAACTGAGGACGTGTGGCATCGTGGTACGAAGTAGCGGATGAGCGTTGTCTTTCCGAGATCATCAACTTTGTTTGATCTGGTCGCGGAGATTGATTTTCTGCCAGATCTGCTGAGAAAACCTGGCGGAGCTTGAAGCGGATATCAATGTGGACCAAGTGTTTCGGCCTTCCATTGCACACCAACATTGCAGTGACCCTTTCGTGTAGCATGCCAGCGGTTTGTAGAAATGTTGCGAGGTTGAGCTGGAATTATTGCGGTCGGTATATCACTTGGAACCGCCACTATCGCCTCCCACTGTCAAGCAATAACCGGAACCAAGCAGTGGCCAACGAGCAACGCTTGCAGTGCCTCTTCTATTCCTAACCCCGACGTACCTAGACTGTGTCGAATTACAGTATTTTTGCATCTCCTTTTTACGCTAGTGGTTATCGGCTGACCAACAGTAGATCATCGAAGGAGGTAAATTTTCGATAATTCGGATTTCTTACATGAAAACATGGCCATCTAGCACGTGAGCGCCGAGCTCCGATACTCCTAGCCGAGGTTAGCTTTCCCGATGAATCTGAGGACAAAGTCTTAGACGATGGAACACCTCTAGATCACCAGTCGTCACTACAGATAATCAATCCAGACAATGAAGTCAAGTTCGACGTTCAAGAACAACATTGTCGCTAGGATGCATATTGGCTTCCGAGTGGGAATGCGTCGACAAGTCGACGAGCATAAAGCAGAGATGCATGGTCAGCAACCCGATCCGCAGGACGGTTATTCAGTAGACCAACACTAGTATAGTCTGAGACTCCGCCTTGTATTCCGAATTTATGTGTATTCCGAATCTAACAAAATATATGTAATGGGATTACATGACGGTCACGGGATATCACGGGACTGATTATGTAATTCACAGCTCCCATGTCCGTTGCTCTGTTGGCTCACCATTTCTCTACCGACTATCATCTTCACCCCCCGTACCGGATACCCATATATACCCCAGCTTTTGCAGCCATTTGCGAATAAAATGTCGCTCGTACATCGAAATTGTTTCTCATGATACACCACAGTGACATGCTCGCAGCCAGTCGATTTGCGAAGTTGTAAGAAGTACTGTGCTTTACCATACCGTACAGTCTGTCCTGTTCAGCCCTCCCTACTATACGTTCTATGCTCGTCAAACAAGTGAGTAACATCTGTTTATGTCCATTTATCCTGTCTCATGCGATCCTTGGCCTACTAGCAGATATTGTTGTACACCGTCGAGATGTCGATAACTGACGATCTTAGGAGTATAGTGCTACCAATTCGGTGACGCTTGCGAGCGTGTTTTCGACTCTCGTGTGTTCTCAATCAAAAGTAAAGCACAGCAACGTAAGCTTCGAGTCTTGAGAGTGCATACTACCTGAGGTACCTTCAATGTTCCATTCTCCGCGCTTTCTGTGCTCATAGCGTGTGCTCCTCTAGCATACATCCCGCAAACGTTCGTCCATAAACTCTTGGGCTAGACTTTCCTTGGCTTCTACTGCTACATAGAGGAGCAGTTGTCCATCATCAAGTTATCTTCCTGTTACGCATACTGAACGTTCGGTACAGGGTTTAATAACGTTTGGTCTCATTCCGAACAACTTCCGAGATTCCACTGATCAACAATGTCTACCGCGTTGAAGCCATAGCTACTAAACACTCAACTCCAGATTGAAGGCACATTTCCCATTGCAACGTGGATCATTCAAAGTGAAAAGAGAAGATAGTTTCATAGGTATTTACTAACAGAAAAGTTCGATGAACACCTTCGAATTCTCACAATACTGTCATCTTCAGGCACCTTCGTTGCACAACCTGATCATGAATTCAATATGGATGTAGGTCAATCAATGCATTGTTCGTGTTGCCAAGGACACGGATCCGTACCTCAATAATAGCGATAAAAGCATCGATTACAATGTACGTACCCACGAAATCGACTTCGTTCTGTAATCGCATTATGAACCATTACGAGGATAGTTTCCCCATCAAGACTCCTGGGATGGATCCGCTGGGGGTTGTCCCGCCTCAATTTCTGCCATCGCGTAAGCAATCCCTTCTCTCACATGTCGACATGTCATCCTAGACGCTAATGGGTCGGCCTTTAACGCAGATGCAGCATATGTAGTATGCTCGATAGCTCTTGAGAGATCTCTAGCGTGCATTCTAATCGCTCCTCGTTCTCTCCTCGGTTCAGATTTCGAACGGGCGATAAGTAAGTCAGTCACTATATACATCGTTTCGGTCTCTTAGGAAACTCTTTACAGTATATGTAGCTCCCGTGATACAATCACATAAACGGGATGTTGTACTCAATGTCTGCGGCCACCCCGGACTGGCGAGTAATCGCGGTAGATTTACTTACAGAGCTTACCTCTTACGCTCTTGATGAGAGCATATACAAGCATTATGGACTCTCCTGTAGTCCGTTACAGCTCAAATCTGTGATAACAACAACAGCAGAATAAGTTGTCCCTCTTCTTATGAGTAAGGCGGCGAAGCTACTCATTTCTCATGAGCTGGATTAGCGCCAGTCGAAGAGCTTAAGTTCCCCACCTATCCATCCCTATTCGCTGCGGTCTGTCTCTACCCTTGATATCATCGTTCTCGTTGCTGAGGTATCTCAACTGACTGTTATAGCTGATATAGGTGGAAAATAACTTCGTTCACCACGTACCTTGATGCCGGTGTGGACAACGACAACTAGATCCTGGTTTTACAGTATCTTTGGGTGATGGGAACTGAATGATAGATATCTAGATAGTAATGGTGAGACTGTAATGGGAAGTGCACTAGCCGATATACTCTGTGGTGAGTACCTGCTTTATTTCGTATATTGTCATCTTTCACTAATATTGATCTAGACGAAAGTTTATCGAACGTCCCGCACCTCTATCTCCCTTTCCTCCGCATCCTTCTATTTATACCCTACCTCGTCCCACGTGCAATGGCGTAGAATACGACCCCGAGATCGAGCAGTACTCACTTCGCCGCAAATGCATGCAAAAAACTCCGCACTACTCCCACAGTGGCTAGGTTCAGTTCTAACACATCAAGCTTCGTCGATACGCCTCGTCTTCGGTCTCGTTCTAATGTCGCGGGCATAGACGTTGCCGATACACAGACCACAAGGACTCAGACGATTCCATTGATCAGTCCCTCTACTGGCACGAACGTGCGCCTGGTTCCTCATGGACTCTGGGCGTCATCAAGTAAGTATATAATAACTACCCAAGGTATATTGGTGTTCGAAGGGTGCCCAGTTCAAAGCTCTGAGTGAATATCCATCATGTTCACGATGAGAACCGCGTTTCGTACGCTGTTGGTGAGTATACATGTAGCAACGGTCCTCGCTGGACCGCTCCTCCCTCGGGCGTCAGAGCCCGACCCGTCGCTCGCACAATCTGTGACGGTTGGGGGTAGGACATTTGTGAACAAGGTGTGATTTTTCGTATTGAATGGTATGTGAGCATTGATGTTGACCTAAGAGTGACACTAGGGGCTAGTCGCTTTCGGGCTAATTCCGTCCAACTTTAGGGAGTCAACAGGTGCGAGTGGACCAAGTTGTACTAGTTCGATGCAGCTCACTGATGGCCATGCTCAGGTGATACAATGGGTGGAATCGGCAGTGCTATTGCTATTCAGCCCGGTTCGTTCGTTGCGCAGCCAAATGGATCATATACAGGTACGAAACTCGTCAGCTAGCCTCGAAGTTCTAATCTAACCATGATCAATAGGCACCCTCATAGTTCAACCTGACCGAGGTTTCAACGTGTACGTCATTCATAGTATGCCATTGCTTTCTCTTCCTTACCTGTTTGAAATCAGAGACGGGACTGTAGACTACCAGGGGCGTCATCACCAACTTGATTTTGTCCTCAACCCACATTACGACACAAGTGCTCTTGAATTCACTGCCGCCCAGCAAACACTACAACTGACATACAAAGTTACAACGTTGTATACCGAACGTGGTGGTGGCACGACTACGGGGTTAGATGCGACAGGAGTGCGAGATGCTCAGTCTGGTTTTCCTTCGGACCCTTTGGCGGATCCGCAAATGCCTATCCCGAAGAAGGAAGACAACAGGCTGACGCTTGATTTGGAAGGCTTAGTTTTGAATGAGGATGGGACGTACGTATCGTATTCATTACTCACCCCCGATATACAGTCGAAAAAGAGAAGCATTTGACACATCCCTCACAGATTCTGGTCAAGCGATGAATACGGCCCGTATATATATCATTTCGATGCCTCTGGTGCACTCATCCAGGCTATCCAACCTCCTGACGCTATCATTCCTATTACGGATGGTGACATCGATTTTGAGAGCGAGAATGACCCCGATACCGGACGTGCTGGGAATAAGGGTATACTTGTTGTTTCTATAAGCGAATGATGTTACTGAGTTGTGTACTTCGATGCAGGCTTTGAAGGTCTGACCATTGACAAAGCCACATCGACTCTATATGCCATGCTTCAAACTGCCACTATCCAAGATGGAGGGAACAAAAAGTCCAACTCCCGTTACACACGCTTGCTCGCTTATGATGTATCTTCCCCAACTACAGTGACTCCTGCGTTGAAAGCAGAGTATATTGTCCCTCTCCCTCAGGATAGTGATGGTAAGACGTTGGGTTCTAGTGAGATTGCGTGGGTGGGGGGAGATATCATATTGGCTTTGGCGAGAGATGGAAGCGGTCATGGTGACGACAATGCGACGTCAGCATACAAGTTCGTACAATGCTCAGATTTCACCTGGATCCCACATCTGTATCAATGGCACTGACTGGTGCTTACAGGGGCATCGATCTCGTTGATTTCTCCTCAGCGACAAACATCGCTGGCTCAAAGTTCGATAGTCACAAGAACGCTGTTGCACCGAAGGGCAAGTTGGACAAGAGCGTTACCCCCGCAACTTACACCCCGTTCGTTTCTTTGATCGATACTACGAACTTGGCTCGGTTTGGCCTTCACAATGGTTAGTAGATATCCGAATAATTCTTCAACTCGGACTCATATTTCTTACCTTCAAACAGGTGACCCGGTAGACCAAACTCTCATTGATGCCAAGTGGGAAAGTATTGCCCTTGTGCGCGTGGGAGACCCTTCATCCCCTGACGACTTCTTCCTCTTTACTGCTGTGCGTCCTTCCGAAATGTTTATAGACCATCCTTGTCGCTAGCACTGACTAAATGTTCTTTTCTATAGTCCGACAACGACTTCATCACTACAGACGGTATCATGATCGGCCAGCCATACAACGCTGGTTTGGATAACGATAACCAGTTCCTAGTGTGGCGAGTGACGTTACCAGGTTCTACGCTGCCATAGACCCAGAGGGCTCTTTTGTAGTCCTGTAGGAAGCTGCACTGGAAGTTGTATCATGTGCTTTGCACTTTTACACACCAGATTGGAATCCGGACGTTATTATTGGATCAGGATTCTATCTATACTATGTATCACGTAGATCCCACATCCTACATTTTATTTACGTGGGTCGAAGCCAGCGCTCGTTGTGCGCTCCCGAGCGTGTTTATGATCATGGCGCGTCAGGATCGACATGATGGCGGATCAATAGTCTGCGGAAGACGTTACGGATCAGTTACAGTGCCTTGCATATGAACGTGCAATTCGCGATATTTGCCCGGCTATTTGTTTCCACCAAATAATCCTGATATAGTAATTTCATCAGTCACGGCATGTCACCCATAATGTGTGCGCTAAAAGATCTCTATCACGTGCATGCCAACAATTTCACCTACAATGACCCTTCTTTGCTGGGCCCAGGATGGCAGCGAGAGAACCAGAGGACATTCCGTAGTTCAGAATAAATTTAAGCTTCGCATTGAGTGTAAAGGGTGGCTGGGAAGTCAGTAAAGACGAGATTGTGTTGTGGATGGAGATAAGTGCACGTGGCAAACCGTCGGTCCGTGACGCTTAGTAACTTCGGCGTTTCGTGACTGATGCGCTGATGGAATTACGTATCAGGCTTTATTTGGTGGGAACAAATAGCCGGGCAAAAATCACGAATTGCACGTTCATATGCAAGGCACTGTAGGAGGCTTTCAGCACTCTTACTTACTGTACCCGATCCTTGACCACCTCGTCTTCGGCCGCAAATATCGCCTGTCATGAAAGCCGGACAAGACACTGCGACATATGCTGTACGCACGCTAACTCGGGCTCCGAGGAGAATGCCGCGTCGAAGGGGCCGTGCCGTAGGCTATACTAGCCAGCGCAAGGCTATCGAACTTCACCGTCGGTCTTCTAGGGTTGACTGCTCTAAAACCTCGAATTATAGCGCAGTAGATCCTCGAAGATAGTCTATGTTTGCGCATCGAAAGAATGATGGTGGGTGTGATACATTTATTGGCCTACTCCTGCTCTATCCTATTCCACGATAACCCACGTTCTTGCAATACGATGCGCTGCCGCAGATCTGCGTAACACTCGCAATCAGTGAGCCCCACGATACAAGCAAGAGCTGTGCTGGTATATCTCATTCTCCTGCGAATTTGTCATTCTGTGTGTATCGTCGCGCATTTATCTTTGGATCCGTTCGAGATCTCGCGGCATCGTTAGCTCCTCAACATTCAACTCGGGGATGCGCTTCCCAGATCACTGTATCGATTTTTTCACACTTACACAGCCATTGCCAGTCGGAAATTGGTTGGACATGAGATATGTCAAGGCTTTTGCCTGGAAGAAATGAACACATGTCGAAGGCAATACACGGGTGGGACACCGCATTCACCTGGAAGGGAGCACCGCAAGATTACAAGTGCCGGAAGGCTACGCAGGTGAGAGGAAAACGAGGCTGAATGTGATCGCTGTTCCTGAGTAATTCAAGTTCCTATCGATTCTTTCGTCCAGGTGTGTGTATTCCATCTGTCGACTTAGCGCATGTCTTGATTACATCTAGCCCTCTCATGGCATCGCACGTCATCTGCTACATAGTATAAAGGTTCACCTCCACTCGTCCGTTCTCTCCCAGACCGCCCAGTCAATTCGTCCTCCACTCACACTCGTCTCTCACTATGTCCAACTACGACAACAACAACAGCAATAACTACGGCGGCGGAGGCTATGGCCAGAACAACAACAACGACTCCTACGGATCGTCTCGTAACGACAATGATCGTTCGAACAACTCGTACGGCGGATCGAACAACAACGACTCCTATGGATCGTCTCGCTCCAACGACCGCTCCAACGACTCGAACTCGTATGGGTCTGGCGATAACGACTCCTACGGTCGTAACAAGTCCTCGGACGACTCTTACGGGTCTTCGAAGAACGACAACTCTTACGGATCCAAGAATAACGATCGTTCCGGCAACGACTCGTATGGCTCGAGCAATGACAACTCGGGCTCGTACGGATCGTCCAAGAACGACAACTCGTATAATTCGTCTAAGAACGACAGCTCGTACGGCTCGAACGATAACAATCGTTCCGACAACAACAACTCGTATGGCTCGTCCAACAATGACTCGTACGGCTCGTCCAAGAAAGATAGCTCGTACGGCTCGAACGATAACGATCGTTCCAACAACTCGTACGGTTCGAATAACAACGATTCTTACGGATCGTCCAACACCGACTCGAACTCGAAATCGTATGGTTCTGGAGACAACGACTCCTACGGTCGCGATAAGTCGTCTAGCAACTCATACGGCTCCTCCAACGACAACTCGAACACTTACGGTTCCTCCAACGATAATTCGAACACTTACGGTTCCTCCAACAACAACTCGAACTCTTACGGCTCCTCCAACAACAACTCGAACTCTTACGGAGCGTCCAGCGATAATTCAAACTCGTATGGCTCCTCCAACAACAACTCGAGCTCTGGCAAGCAGGACTGGGTCGACAAGGGTGTCTCCTTTGCTGCCAAGAAGGCCGGCTACGATATTGTAAGTCTTGGCTCTGTTTCTGTCGTAGTCAGGAATCTGACGATGAATAAATGTATCACAGGACGAGCAAACCGCCGGCAAGATCGGCAATGCTCTGAAGGACCAATTTGGTCGTTTCGGAGGTGAGTTGTCTTTCCCTATGTGCACTTTGAGAGACGTTGACGAGCGAGAATCTGTAGGCAACTAAGAGTTGATACGAGTACCATAGATGCGGTACTTGTTGTTGGTATAGGCTCCAGATGAGTACTGAACTGATTGTGGTTATCATAAAGAGAACAAGGGAAATACTGGAAGGAAATTAAAGGAAATTATGGACATGTATCGCATATATTCACACATAAAGAACCAACTTGTTCATTGCATGCAATTCATTACGCTGTGAGACGTCGGCATGCGTATCGTTGTAGTAGTACACGCCGCACGTCAGGCCTTCAGGAACCAGTGCGAGTATATTCGCTGGTGGTAAAAAAATGGTTATTATTCATACACGTACATACCTCGTCGCTGCTACCCCCGACGAACTCTGCGACGAACAGCACGCTTCATGATCGTCTGACGCAGACTTTACTAAGATATCATACATCAGGCCTCACTAAACATTGCTCAATGAAACGTTCACCGGTCACCGCAAAGCAACTTGAAATCGTGAGATCAGTGTCTGCCGTCGCAGCTCGTAAACTCGAAGGCTCGGACTTCGGGTTCAACGTAAATAAGCAATCTGGA
Source organism: Irpex rosettiformis (assembly GCA_022160335.1). Classification (NCBI taxonomy): domain Eukaryota; kingdom Fungi; phylum Basidiomycota; class Agaricomycetes; order Polyporales; family Irpicaceae; genus Irpex; species Irpex rosettiformis. Next base: position 108,923 of record MU274936.1, on the reverse strand, counting down.
AACTTGGCCTGTCGCATCACAAAGGGAAATTGGGACCCCTGGCACTGGTCGCTTGTCTGCTAAAAATTTCCCACGATGGCCAACGTACGAGGAAATGATTCGGCCACCCAGGGCCTTTGGCCATCTCCTCTCAACATCGTCCTGTACAGCCATAACACTCAGTCCTCCAATATCTCGCTCGAGTTTTGCGGAAGCTTCGTATAACAACCATAGGAGAAGCAAATGAAAAAAGGCGCCCGAGCCTGCACTGCCGAAAGTCGACTAGAAGAGGGCTAACTCCGCTGTGCTACAGCCTGGGTCTGCTGTGCTCGCTGAATCTTGTATGCGCATCTTGGACAGAGGCGGAAGTGGATACGAGAGTCCATGTGCGCGCACAGTGTGGCAGTTGAACAGGTTGAGAGCAACATGCGACCCCGAGACCAGGTACGTTCGCATCGCGCCGTTCTACGTTCCGTCTACCACCTACAGACATTGCTTGCATAGACTTCTGCTCCTCCAGCACTGCGTTTGTGCCATTGTGCATCGCTCTGTTGGTAAAACGAACCTCAGCAGTACGACACCGAGTCACAAAGGCCAGCACTCATCACCACGATCTCCCATCCGTTAGATGAGACCCTCCGCTAGCATATTCTTCCCCGACCAAGGTGAGGGCCAGGTCACAAGGCAGCTCAGAGTATCGTCCAAGGAGTGGTGTTTCCAGTTTGAAAGAAAGTCACGTGACCGGTGGCTCTGCCCCGGTGCGTTTCCCCTGGGACGAAGAAAATGCTCCACTGAAGAAGCTCTCTAGAGTATGCAGTGAGTCAAGTTATTAGCCATCCATAATGTACATTTATGCGAGCAATCCAGTAGCGTACCATGCTCGGAATTACACGATATTGTGTTACAGTGCCTTGCGCTGGCAAGGTCCACATTTAGCGTGAGTTTACGACAGTGCAATTTGCGTCGAGTATCTCAAACCGCCTTTTTTGTGCCCCTCTGTTATGCGATGGACTCTTACTGTGCTAGGTGATGCAGCCTTCCCTCGGCGGGTGCCGTTGACCTCATATCTACCCCAAGCCTTTCAGGCCGTCTACTGCATCCTCCTTGGCCAATTTTGGGTCAGCAAGGCACCAACATGAAATAACTCGTGTTTGCGCGCTGTCCTATGCTTTATGCCGCAAAATACACCTGGGGCAAAACTACTCACTCGTATCATAGGTCACGTGACCGTGTTGGAGTTCGACGCGTCGCGTCACGCCGCGGTATCAATTGCTAAGGCCACAGGCTCGAAGGGGGTAAGAGATAATTCATGCCTGGAGGATAGAAGTTAGAAGACGATGAAGAACGTTAGGGATTGCCTACCCTCGTATCTTTCTCGACTATAAGATTCCGTTGGGTGGATCTTATTGCAAGTATCCACGGGCCACACCATCTCGGTACGTGCGTCCTTTTTTGATTGTCTTTTCGAGCTGTCTATTCGAGATCGGGGACGTGGTTGTATCATATAATAAGACTTTTCGTAGTCATGCGCGGCGATGAGCACTACGTTCGTGAAGCATGTGCCTGTGAGCAGATCAATTGCAGCTGTTTGTGCTCGAAGTAACAATGTTCACTCACATTTGTCGACTTGTCTACTTGACAATTGACGAATATACGAGTGGACTATACTCCAGCCAACGGCCATTGATTGTTGTTCAGTGGAACTGGTGTACTTCTCGATAGTGCTTGTCGATTGTGGATGATTCTTCGGGATGTCTTTGCGTGTGGCCCAACCGTAAACTCCACTTGTGAGGAGCTATGTCGCTCTGCACTACTTCCTTGATTATATTGGGAGTTGGAGAGGTTATGACAGCGCAGAATTCCAACTGTCGGGCCATCTGTTGCTGCACAATGACTGTGGCCTACCCGAGTTTGCGAGGACGTTATTCACGACGCTGTTGTGCTGGAGTGATGGTCAATAGAGACTAGTGGCAATACTGCACTGTCTCTCAAGTCCCAGCCTATTTATGCGTGAGTGTATGGATGGATGGAGTCGTCCTACAGCGTCACTAGTGGGGGGGTCACAAGTCGAAAGGATCCGCGCCTCAGACTGTCATTGTGGCCCATCGTCCAGCGGCCTCGATAACAAAGAATTATCGAAGATGGCCTATGCATCATTCCACTCGGGATATACGGCATTTTGAGGCCATATTGTATTTTGCGGTATGCACGCTGGTGGTGGTCGTATGAGGTCGAGTGAAGTGCGTAAGCGCTCGCTGTATTTCCCTTTAGCCTCACAAGCGCCTGGCCGCTGGAGCAATTAGCATTTAAATGAACAACAATATGGCCTTAAGGGTGACATTTGGCCTATGATTGTGACCATCAGCTGTGTACTGTGGCCCAAATTTATGAGTAGAAATAAAACCCATACGTTGGGAGGGTGGCATTTTCTGACTCCCCGCTCCCCCTCCTCCCTTCCCTCTTTTGCTCTCGTTTTATTTTTTCTGCGCATAGGTGATCTAACCAGGTGGTTTATCTCTTAAGGTTCTAGTCGACCCACGGCACACGACACAGAATGCTTCACTCTCAACGTACTTGCCAGCTCAACGGCCGTTGGCCCTCAAGATGCCTCTTCCGGACAGCTCCGTCAACATTTCGACCATCAATGGAAATATTCTACCAAAAAATGCGATGAACTGTTTACAAGGCATATATCAAGCTTGTTACCCGACGTTGACTCTGCTTCCAAACGCGTCGGGAGAAGGGGAAACTTTCTGCTTTGGCATGGGCGTTCACTGCAGTTGCCGCTTTGGGTGGTCTCTTGAATCTCCGACTCACTCTTCAACTACCGACCTTTGCAACTTACACTTCTCACTACTCTTCGTCTCCCACACCACTTCACTCAACCCACAATCATGGCTTCTCAACCATCTCGGCCCACTAAGGCTCAACCGCCTCAGTCCAGTGTCCCGAAAACTGAAAGCCCTAGAAAAAGGGAGTTGTGAGTAGATCTCATAGGTTGGCTCAGAACTACCTCCTCTAATATATCTTGACTCCAATAATAGCGCAAATAAGTATAGAGCAATGATAGCAGAGAGCGGGCGGATGATCATGCGTAGATTTGGAGATAAAAATGTCATTCGGTGCGTCGTGATAACCCATCCCAAGTTTGCCCATGAAAGTGACTTTGTTTACACCAGCGCGCGTGATACTTCCATTTGGGCCAATGAAGAAACGATGCAAGTCTATCCCGCGACAATTGATCCCAGCTGGCTCTGTTTGCCCTTCCAGGCCACAGAGCCTGAGGTCAGTGTGAACGACAAAGAGATCGTTGATCTCAAGGTCCCTACTCAGAAGCAGGTCCACATCAAGGCTCAGATGAAGGCCCCGACGAAGCCCCTGGTGAATGCTCCAGCGAAGGCTCAGACAACGGCTCTAGAGAAAACTCAAACGTCAACGAAAGCGGCAACTGCACGCACCGAGGAGACATCCCAACCTGCAACTGAGCCGCATCAAACTGCAGATCCCCTTCCTAACCAGCCAACCTCGAACTTGAACGCTCCGTCCATGAGCCGTGACCCGTTACTGGACTCACTTTGGAATATTTACAAAAATTCGAAGACGTGCCGCGATTTGCGCGGTGTCCGCGACGATGATGCACTCAAACGTAAAGATGCGATTCCTGCCCCAGAGTGGGTGGATCGGGATGGAAAACTTGGAACTGCATCGCGTTTCCAACATCTTAAGATCTGGATCCCATGCCCCGTCCAAAAGTGCGAGTTCGCTTTCCAAAACAATAAAGTTTCCGTTTCAGAGCATTTCGTGCGGTACCACTACGAAGACCATAAGACGGAAGTCGATTGGCTAGCCCTTCCAGATACGTTGCACAGGAAACACGGCAAACCCTCTATCCGCTGCATCTTTCAAGATCACGACAATGTGTCTAGGGGGAAGTGTCAGGGTGGTTATGGCAAAGACGGTTATGGCCGCCATTTCCTCTCCGTTCATTATGACGAGCGTCAGCTCTATCGTTGCAAGATGTGCAAGGACGAGTTTTCGGCTCGCGATCCGGCATCTGTTCACAAGCCTGAGGACTGCGCAGCTTCTACCAAGGAACACGAGACTCTTGAAAGAGTGTCCAAGGTCTGCAATCCTTCTAGGGAGAGTTCAGCGTCTCAGAACCCCCCGGAGAACGATACCGCGATGAAACGTACGGCGCAGGAAGAGCCCGGTGCTAGTCCGTCCAGGTCGCAGAAGCGTAGACGCACTTGAACGGGAATTCACTCGGCGAATGGTGAGTACCCCATCTCGTTGGAATGGGAACAGTGCTGACGACGTTCAAATACAGGGTATCGTCTTATTCACTACGCCGGCTTTCGTCTCTAGCGTAGACTCATATCTCTCATTGTTCATCTAGCGCGTCATTTCCCCTTTTTTTGTCCTGTAGAGTATAGAAGAGTGGCTGGTCATGGATCTTTGCGCGAAGTGCTTTTGGATCAATTATGTATGTTTGGTAGTGGCATGTGACATATGTAGCTTGCCGTTGGTATCTTGTGTTTATTTCATCATCAAGTTATAGCAATGTCTGGTTTATTTACGGGGTGCACTGATTTTGAGAAGTAGTTTTCGCAGCTAGAGGACCGTGCTAGGAGTATCCTCAGCTATATGTCTAGTGCTGAATGCTAATGAACAGTCTTAAGCTTAAAACGATGGGACGTTATCATTCTAGGCCGAGTACTGCGAGGTATAACACGGAAAACGTGCGACCCCATCTAGTCATACTATACCTGACAGTATGACTCTATCAAGCATTCACAAACACGGCAGTAAAGATTGAACTGTTCTAGTTTTCAAAAAAAAAAAAAAAAACACCTCACCGCCGACTTAGGGCCTGATTCAGGGACTGGCACGATGTATGCTGCAGCAGCAGTATTAGACTATTAGTTGGCAGACTCAGCGCGTGCCGCGACGGCGACCACCGCGTGACAGGATAACGTATGCACGTGATTTCGTGACAATCGCGTCGAGTCAGCTGTCACGATCATGGTGGCGTTCTAACTTCTGACTTCTTACTACAGTCTCTTCGAGTTGTCACCTCCCATAATCTAGCTATGGCACCCTCGTCTTATATTATTTCTCACCGTGAACGGAAAACATCCTCGCAACTCTCTCAAAAGAGGGCTTCAATATTTGATTCGGAGCCATCATCTTCTAAGAAACAGAGATTGAAGCCTCTCAGTGCTGTAAGTCATTGAATGACCATTCTCTCATGCGGCGGAAGGTGATAATGGACAGCCACCAGCTATCGAAACCTCCAGTATTTGACCTGACTGGTAGCCAGTCGAATCTTTCTCAGAGCTCTAAACCCACCGTCAAAGGAAAGGCGAAAGCCTATCCTCAGGCTCTTGGCAAATCCGAGGATGAGGATGTTACGAGGGAAAACGGGACACTCTGGATAGATATGTATGAACCTACTACGGAGGTGAGTCGCATATAGCGCATGAGGAGTAGAAACGTGACCATGACCTACAGGCAGAGCTAGCAGTACATATACGGAAAGTGAATGATGTCAAACAGTGGCTGCGAGAAGCCTTCGAAGGCGGCCCTTCAGGGAAACTTCGAAAGTACCGTGTACGTTATTTAACACGTTTAAAACTTGTATTCTGTTAGTAATAGACGACTCTAGAAGGTTCTAGCACTAACGGGCCCAGCTGGAACTGCAAAGACGACTACCCTCCGAGTTTTGTCACACGAATTGGACTTCAGTATTATGGAGTGGAGGAATTCCGTTGATGAAAGGTTTCACAAGCAAGATGAATATGGTATGTTTTACTCTATGTCATATCGAATCCATGCATTAACCTTCGCTACCAGACGAGAAGGGTAACGGTTTAGAGTACGAAGGCTTATCGGACAAGTTCCACGCTTTTCTCTCTCGGGCAACGAGCTCAAACTCGATACTTTCTGCAACGAAAGCATCATCATCGTACTCTTATAGCCCCTCATCCTCGCAACGGCCTTTGTCTCGGGACCAAGGGCGTCGCGTTGTTCTTTTGGAAGATCTTCCAAACATTCTCCACCCACCCACACAAACTGCCTTCCAATCCTCACTATATTCAGCAGTCATGAACCAGGGGGCTTCATTCCCTATTGTCATCGTTATCAGCGATGCTGGTGCTCGGGGGGAGTCTGACTCTGACGGTCTCCCTTCCCAGACATGGAAAGGGAAGGGTCGCGAAGTTGTGGACATAAGAACCGTCTTACCACCGTCACTACTACATTCTCCGTATGTGACACAGATATCGTGCGTATACATCGAAACGTTGATATGGTCAAAGCGGCCGGAAGGTATGACCGTTACTCATGTATATGCCCATGTAGGTTCAACGCGATCGCACCTACCCTCATGAAGCGTGCTCTACAGAATATTGTTTCAACACACTTTTCTACAACTGGTCGAAAAGGCAAATGCAAACAACCTAGCAAAGAAGTGATAGATCTCATCACAGAGACGTCAAACGGAGACATACGCAGTGCAATTATGTCTCTGCAATTCGCTTACACGACATCTGCAACCGAGTTTCCTTTGATATCCTCTAGCAAAGGAGCAAAGGGTAGAAGCAAGAAAAGTGAGAAGGCAGTAAACTCGCGGGCTCTGTTGGAGGTAACGTCGAGGAGGGAACAAAACCTCGTCCTCTTCCATCTTTTGGGAAAGATCTTGTACAATAAGCGTGAGCTAATAATTTCTACACCAAGCTGCTCAAAAGACTATTGTAATTGACGCGCTCGCGTACATAGGAAAAGGCGATCTACCATCTTCGTCAGCATCTGCTCGTGATGTTCAACGAGAGAAGGAGATAGATATGCAACTGAATGACCCACCCAGGCTCCCCTCGTATCTATCGGAACATGACAGACGGGCCAGCCGAGTGGACGTCGAGGTATTCTATTCACCTTCCCCCAGATTGACGTGGCAGCTGAGGACCTCAATGCACAGGCACTATACTCTGACACGCCAATTGACGCTTCACTTCTATCTCTATACATTCAGCAGAACTACACACAGTATTGCAACACACTCGACGAGTGTGACGGAGTCATCGATTGGCTGAGCTGGGTGGACTCTAGTGGGGGCGAATCGGTACGTACTCTTTTCTCCCTACGCGAGCGTTCTGTTGCTTAATGACGTTGAACTAACGCATCCTATGTCTCAGTGGTTACAAGCTAACCCACACCAGTTTCATCTCGTTACATTGGGCACTCTGCATTCGTTGCCTTCTCCAGTTACGAGACGTGGCCAGAAGCCATACAAGCCGGAATTCTTTGACAACTTGAAGGGGCTCCGAGAAGGAGAGGACGGGCTACGGGATGTACAAGAGTGGCTGCATCGTGTGAGTACTGCTCACAAATACAAATGGGTCTGACTTTAGTGAAGTTCTTCTGACTGACGTGGGAGTAGCATGAGACACTAGGGGCTTCCTGGACGAGGAATGAGATAGCGCTTGAAATGGGGAGTGTCTTGAAGGCATACGACATGGCTGGTAAGTCTGCGATGTGCTGACTACTTGATAACTTATTCACCCTCTCCGGCTAGGATCGACCTCGTTCAAACCACCTCATACTCATCGGAAGTTCTCTCGGCTAGAGTTCGTCAGAGGAACAACGACTGTTACAGACCCTGTCGACGACAAGGAGGTTACATCAGACCTTTTGGACGTTGATGGTGACGGTGAGGAAAGAAGGGATGATCCTGAGAAGGCTCCTGGCGGGTGGCTCGAGAGCGATGATATCGAGGATTGGTAGGTGAGTGCTGAGTACTTAATGAGCTATAAGCGTTGACGAACATTTTTGTACTAAGGTGCTAGTACAGAATTCCAGCGTCAGTCGTATTCTTTCCTAGTATCACGCGATTTGTAAGGAGGAGTAGCTTTGCCACAAGACGAGTTGGCGATTAATTAGTATGGTATCGTACCCAGTGAATGAAGGGTTAAACAGTCAGCAGTCTGGAGTCAAGAGCCGCGGCATCGTGAAAGAAATAAAATGGCCTATGAATGAATAGCACAATCTCTTAAAGTCAACCAGGTCGCCCACCTGCTCGCAAGACTTGAATGCAATAGCCTGATACATTGTATGACACGTAAAATTACACTGAAATCCGTCTTTACCTAGTACAATTAGTGCGCTGACGGAGTACTTCCACTCATGACCTCGTACAAACCTTCCATTGGACGTCTCGATAGTCTTTCGCTCCAGAATCGCATGATAGGTTCCCATTGCTCTTTAGACCTTGGCATACCTTCCCCACGACCCATACTAAAGTCCTTGACAGTCGTAAATGCCTTCTTGAACGACGCCATCGCATTTGGCGGCAAAGCTGTTTCTGCCGGAGAGGGACGACTCGCAACGAGGATGGGCGTGGGACATGCGGATGACAAGGTATTGTGATAGGTGAGGAGGGGCCCGCACATGGTTATGACCGATCCGATGGCTTTCGAGGCCACCGGTTCTGAGGACTCTGAAGACTCCACGCTGTCATTGTGTGAGGACGCGAGGACAGATCGCCACCATTTCACGGCAAACTCCGCTGCTACAGTGCCTCCCTGAGCGAACCCAAACAGATGAATGCGGTTGGCCTGCCAAGAGCAGTCCTTTGTGAGGTGGGTAACGACGCGATTGAGAAGGTCAAGGGCGGGTGTAGGGTTTGGGTTCGTGAGGAGGTCGCCTAGGCCGTCAAACGACGTGTACCATTGGTAGGCTTCTTCGTACAAGAAAGGAATTCTGTACCGGAAATTCAGTAGATCAGGAGTGAAACTTGGTTTAAAAAACACTTGCAGCTCTGGTGCTCTGATGGCCAAAGTAGCGGTTTGCGGAAGTTTTAAAGAGCGTCCTAGGTTTCCGAAAGGAATGTGCGTATCTCCTATATGTATGTGAGATGATTATTTGGTAAAATAATATTGCAGAGCCCACCTAAACCATGAAGAAGAATCAGTAAATTCTCGTCTGTACCGTCATCGCTCGGATAGTAATTGAATGGAACGGTGATTGCTGACGGTTTCGGTCGAGGTTTAACTTTGACAGATCCATCATCCGCTGAACGCAGAGATATACTGGTAGCCATGATGAGTATGTAGAGTCTTGGGAGTAGCAGGAGGAACTTGAAGCGGCGGGGGGTGATACTAATAGAGCCTAGTCGCCGGGAGCCGCCAACCAATGGGAGGCCTTCTTAGGTTGTAGCGAGCGCTAACCAAACACGAGGGACTCAGAGCGATATTGACAACCTTTGTGCTCTTCATCTTGAATAATATCGGGCGTAAGTTACATAAATCATACACAGATTTATTAAATATATCATAGAGTAACATTCGTATCACAATTGGACAATCTGTAGTTTGACTACACTAATAGATCATGACACTGTTCTACAAATGAATATACCACTGCTTCCTAGTTGGCTACGCTCTCAGGGGTTTATTCATGTGTATTGACACATCGGATAGTGTGTTTCTCCAGGAAGGCTGCCTTGCTGTGGATGTAGTAAAACTGACGGCAGATCAAACAAACGAAGTTCGGAGCCTCGCTAAGTTATGAATCTCCTGGGTTCTGGGATCGAACCCTGCTATTACGACCCAGATACAGGGTATCGCACTTTCGGCTTCCTCGCTCCCTCGCCTAGGGCCGATCTTCTTCACAAGAGTAGGTAGGTCGTGGCCATGAGCCTCGGCGATGTGATCAACAAGTAAACCTCTCGTCCTAGCGTAGTAGCTAGACAAATTAGTCGATTACGATCTTGGAGTATAGAAAAAATCTACTCACATAAGCACACGACGAAAGTGGAATGTTACAGAAGAAAGGACAGAAAGAGATTGAAAGAGTACTGGCAAATTCTTATTCCCATCACAATGGTAGTAGTAACCGTGGCCGGCCGGGACGTTTGATCTACGACGGGCGCGGCATACGGAGCTGATAGCAAACAAAGAATGATATTATTGCACTAGTTGATAGTGGGAAGAATGAGCAGGATATAAAAGGGAACACACAGCGAAGAAATATGAATGATTGAACGCGGAATCAAGAAGGGGATCAGAAAGTGATGGCCACATCACTCCCATCAGACAGTGGGCGCCAAATAAGCGCCCAACTGTGTAGATGCTTGAATAGTGGCCACATCAAAAAACTGACATCACCGGGCCCTAGTGAGTGTGTGAGTGAGATCACCCGATGTGTGGCCTGGCGTTGTGGAGTGACAATTGCCTGATACGGTAATGTATGGGCGCTTATTTCCCTTTTTGGAGCGTTGGCCATGAATGTGATGGGGGGTGATACTGCTGCACCCCCCTGATAAAATTTTGACAAATTTATGTCAATGTATTCTCCTGTGCTGTAGCTCTCAGAATATGTAAGTAGATCAAAAAAATACCCTCTGTAAGACTCAAAAAATGCGAATCTATGTCAGATCTGGATCTTATGAACATAGATCTATGTCTAGCTTTTCAACTGGAAGGGATTTCCTCTAGTTAACTTAGGATAGTATTTTAGAGTATATGTAATACATATTCACAAAATTTTGAAAGGATATGATTAGTTATTAGTAGTATAATACAGGGGCAGGCTGGACACTGTGGCCACAGTGATTGGGATGACTGCAAGAATAAATATATGTCTAAATTCCGCTTCCCTGTGTCTATTACAGTGCCATACATTATACCTATATAATAAAAAAAGAATGGAGGCTATAGCCTCTCTGGATGTGAAGATATACCCATCTCTTCCTCCTCCCCTCCTCCTTCCCCAAAAGCGCCCTACTCCGGACCAGCCAGGGGAGGGGGGGAAAAATTATTTTTTTCCTTGCTTTATTTTTTTTTTATTTTTTTTTTTTGCCATTTTTACCCTTCCCTTTTTTTTTCTTCCCTTTTCCGTGGGCGCTTTCGCTGCCGGATCTGATTTCTGAGGTGGTTTTTTTGCTGTTATTTTTTTTTTGGGGGGGGGGGGAGGCCGGGGGGGGGGTTTAAATTTGGTCCGGACCTTATTTTTTTTTTTTTTATTGCTTTTTTATTTTTTTTTTTCCCCCCCTCCCCTGGCTGGTCCGGAGTAGGGCGCTTTTGGGGAAGGAGGAGGGGAGGAGGAAGAGATGGGTATATCTTCACATCCAGAGAGGCTATAGCCTCCATTCTTTTTTTATTATATAGGTATAATGTATGGCACTGTAATAGACACAGGGAAGCGGAATTTAGACATATATTTATTCTTGCAGTCATCCCAATCACTGTGGCCACAGTGTCCAGCCTGCCCCTGTATTATACTACTAATAACTAATCATATCCTTTCAAAATTTTGTGAATATGTATTACATATACTCTAAAATACTATCCTAAGTTAACTAGAGGAAATCCCTTCCAGTTGAAAAGCTAGACATAGATCTATGTTCATAAGATCCAGATCTGACATAGATTCGCATTTTTTGAGTCTTACAGAGGGTATTTTTTTGATCTACTTACATATTCTGAGAGCTACAGCACAGGAGAATACATTGACATAAATTTGTCAAAATTTTATCAGGGGGGTGCAGCAGTATCACCCCCCATCACATTCATGGCCAACGCTCCAAAAAGGGAAATAAGCGCCCATACATTACCGTATCAGGCAATTGTCACTCCACAACGCCAGGCCACACATCGGGTGATCTCACTCACACACTCACTAGGGCCCGGTGATGTCAGTTTTTTGATGTGGCCACTATTCAAGCATCTACACAGTTGGGCGCTTATTTGGCGCCCACTGTCTGATGGGAGTGATGTGGCCACCTGCACCGGTAACCAAAGTTCAACATGAGCGATACAAGAAGAATGAAAGGTGAGTGCGGATTGCCACTTTTGGCGAAGTCATTCTTGCCCGCAAACGTTAGTGCAGTAATATCATTTTTAGTTTGTAATATATAGGCATACGGGGCATTCTGGGTAGTGCGAACGTGTTTATACTTGGGCATCATGTTCTTTCGAACACCTACCCTAAGGGGAAGTTGACGGGGATATTCGGCCATCTCAGTGTTCTATAACTCAGCTTCCGACTGAGAGGAAGCTTATGACATTTAACTCTCTTCCCATGAGAGCGTGTACCATAGCTTCTTGAAGTAGCTGTGCTCGTACGCCGTAGGTGCTGCGCCTATCGATATCGGTCGTTGAAGTTAGTTCCTTTGTTCTCTGGTTATTTTACGTGCATATCGAACTCACAAAAATTCTTCTTAGACCCTGGATAGACCCTTCCATCCCTCTAGTTCCTGAGAACATATAAAATGACGATATAGTCATTATATCATGATAGGGGGATCGTTCATCTTTGGGTCAAGCCGTTCCTTCTTAAAGCCAATCTACAGCTCACCCACAAGCAGAACCCAACAGTATCAATTCATCGCTTACGTACGAATATAGGACTATTCAGTTTCCTTCATGTTACTCTGGGCCTCAGGTAAGTCACACCCATCATTGAAGTTGAGGTATGTACAAAAATTAGAGGTCAGCACACATTACATTGATAGTAACTTATGAGAACAGTGCTTACCTGGCACAGTGGAACCTCCTAATGATGGAGTAAATCCTCCTATCCTATCCGTGGACGATCCGGACCAGTAAGTGTAAGTCAGCTATAGCCCGCAATCTCTCGCATGCTAATATAATGAAGATTACTGCTTTCGCCCCGGTCGTCTTGACTGCCCGTAGCAGAGAGCGTATTTCCCACAAGTTGATTCATTGGCGAGAACACCTAGTGACGGAGTCAATAATCCCAAAACTTGTTCTTCGATAGCAGACAGCTAGAAAATTTCAAGCTCAGGCTCATGCGGTTCACGTCATGATCCGGTCAGGCTGACTTCACATGACTCCGCACACCCACATGTCACCTCATGCACCCACAGACTCACATGCCTCAAATATCGCCAAGTATCATCCCGCGATTGCCCTCTTCTAAGGCTACTGTCGTCTTCAAATTGGCGTGAAACACGAGATCCAAGTTGTTGAGTTTATCCCGTCATCTAATTCTCGTATTAAATGGATCACCCACACACCTCACTCTCCTGTCTTCGTATAACCTGCCTCTTGACCCCAGAGAGCAGGTGATATTTGAGTAAACCAGAAAGTACCACGCTGAGGTGGGGTTCAACGACTCGAGTCTCGGGGTAAGTTCACATTTTTTCCTGTATTTGCCGATGTTTACTTACTTTCTCACGGCTTACACGGGCGACAGGCGAGCCAATAGTTAGCTATCATGTTTCCGCGAGCCATAACCGCCCTGTATTCGCCTGGGCAATATCTGTCAGATATATTCCCCCGACGCTTTCCGAAGAGCATAGACTGTGCGCATCTCGCATATATCATGCATATATGTGGCGCACTTTTATCACCCCGTTGTCGGCCCCTACTAGGCATGTAGTTCACCGGGAAAAGGTACGATGAGTGCAGAAAACAAATCCAGATATATATGACTTGAGATATGAAGCAGTTACACAGCAAAGAACAGCACTAACGATATGACAACAAGTATCTAAGTATACGTACGATGGGAGTACTGTCCCGACGACACCACTAGAATTCCATGCGCCGGAAGACAATCACAGCTTTGATGTTACGAGACATAGGGATCGAATGGGAGTAGAGATGTGGAATATCCTGGAGAGACATGAGCTTTCAGTACCGCGCAAAGAATAATGCAAAACATGCTCACCACCTAGGATTTCAATATTCAGAGCTTGAAACGCACCCGCTTAGAACGCCTAAGGCCAACAGACGACTTGTCCTCATCATTGGGCGAGTTCTTGCGCTTTTTCGGGCTGCTTGTCTTGGGAACGACGTTAGTGGCGGGTGTATCTTTGTGATTCCCAGCAGACTCTTTTTTATTGCTTGGAAAGAAAGTCATGTGAGCACCGATTTCAGAGAGACGAAGTGAAGTTATGAACATACCTTCGAGTACCCTCAGCTCCCTCAGCTCCACTAAAATTACTTTCATTATCAGTTGGCCCAGGGGCCAAAGAAGACTGTGTCTTCTGGGCCACAGACACGGCCGTTGTCCTATCTTCCAGAGAGTCCGTAGCATCGAGGCCGATTGAACTTCAGGACATGAGCATCAAAGGACAATTATGAGGGTGTGAGTGAGAGACTTACTAAATAGTGCGTCCAGAAGGTTTGAAGACTGCACCGGGGATATAGCGTGGTACTGCTTTGGCGTTCCTCTGGATTCTCCGCACGGAACGCTGAACATCCTGGACAGAGGGTGCGTCGAAGGGGACTGCAACTATGCATAAGTCCCTCATAGACTGTACGTCGAGGGTAGTTTGAGGTGTGTCCATGATGCGCAGAGGGGTCGAGTTGGGCGAGTACGTTGAGAGTGAACGATGAGAGGGTTGGGATGGAAGGAGGGAAAGAGCGAGAGACTGTACGGGGCACATTCCCAAAAGGGCATCTTAACTAGATCGTTTAAAACTCAGCCTCAAGGGATCCTTTGTCTCGAGGGTACATCAACACGCGTCGGCCTACAGCACCGCATTCGTGTTCTTTCTACTCGCTCTACGGTTGCGGATAAAGGCCGAAGACGGAAACGGCCAGCGCGTCGGCACGGCTACATTTAATAATGTTGCAATCCCAGGCCATACGCACAATGGATATGCGCACATTTGATCGGCTTGGGTCATAACGAATATCGCACTCTACACCCACCAATGATCTTGCGCTATCTGTCGGCCTTCCGCAGCTGACCCTGGTCGGCCTTTGATGGCTGTGGGACGATATTAAATATTAAATGTGAGCAAGACTTGTTTGAGATATAGCAGGCGATTATCCTACTGATTCTCTTGAATCCTTAACCTCCACGTAGGCTTACCACGGTCGACACTCGCTATCAAACACACGACAGTATTGCGGGGATGATATCACGGAAAGGATACCCAATGCGCTCCCCATGAGGATCCATAGGGCTCACTTCAGGTAGTTCGAGAAGTTTCTTTCGACCAACGTATACTCACAACATGTGCATTAGTACGCTCTATCCTTAATCTGCACGTTTCGATGACTATGATGAGGCTATGGGATTTCCCTCCTGCGCACGATTCACCCAACTGTGTCATTGTGTTAGAATATATATGGGTTCAAAAAACAGGAATACTTGCCGCTTGTTTCTTTTCAACAGCCTGAGAATATCCTCGTCGAGGGAGCCACTCCCGCCAAGTAGGGCGCTTACAGTCGGGAGGACACCACAAAACTCGAAAGCGGCAGACTGTTTTGAACCAGGTGTGTTCTAGTTTTCTCTGTACCTAAAATTCGTAAATAATATCATCACGACGTGCTTTCTGACCTCAGAATCTCATTGGTTTTCGTAAGTTCAATCATGATTGAGGGAGTCCGGAAAAACATGGACGACACAGGAACCACCAAGTTCAACCAAGTAAGTGCTCCGGGGAGACATCTACATCCAGAAAGGTCTATAAGCGTTCTAGTCTTTGAATGAAAGCATACCTTTATGCTGAGGTGACGGTCTTAATTTTCAGCACCATTGCAATTTGCGGTAGAGACAAACAGAGACAAACTTACTTATTCTCGGATACGATTGGACCGCCTTCGACCGACGTTCTTTCTCACGAGCATTACGGTCCGCGGCTTCCACTCAACAGCGGCGGCTGACTCTGCCTTCCACCACCACCATGCCAGCACAAAACTAATATCGAGATTTCCGTATGTTCAAACCCAATTTTGAACATACGGGATACTCAATATGGGAGTTGCGCTGACATCCGTTGGTAACCGTCGGTATTGCCGTACGAGGACAGTTCGCAATCATATTTACTTACTTTTCTCCTTCAATCACTCATACTTCAACATGCGCCTTAAACTTACCATGAGTGGAGAATACCGTAGTCGTTGTAGTTACTGTAACATTTATCATGAAACATCCTGTATTCATCCGATATTCTGGAAATTGTGACAACAAGAATTTAATGCTATTCTTACAACACCTTTGCTTCTCGATAGCGAGCCTTGATCATACTATTCTCTGTCTCCCAGTTTTCAAGCTGCGTTAACAACAACCTCCTTATGGGGCGTCCTCAGAGCCTCGTGATCAGGGAAGTCAGCATCGTTCTTGTCTCTCAACCAGTTCAGATATCCCCTAGGCGTCGGTTCCAACTTTTGGTCGGGAGTGGCAGCCTTGAGGTTATCGCCAGTAGGATCAGCTTGAAGGGCTTTGACAATGTGGCGAGTAGCACGGAGAGCGAGGGCGATAGATGTGAGAGTGGGGTTAGCCGCAAAGGCGGTGGGGATGGTACCATTGCCGCCGACATAGAGGTTCCTGAAGTTCCACACCTGGGAATTGAAGTTTGCGACAGACGAAGCCTTGTCCTTTTTCTTGAGATGTTCCGTCTCCGCAAGGAGCTCTTTTCTGTGAAGGTAGAAAAGTTAGTAACATAACCATGAAGATATTTCTTGAGTATCGCGCAAAGACTTACCCCTGACCAAGTCGAACAGTACCACCAAGGTGAAGCGCCAAACCAGGAGCCATGAACTGAGGCGAGGATCCAGGAAGGTAACCGCCGAGAGCGTTCGCGACGTCTGTCATACTACGTATCAGGTGGTAGTTAGTCTACAATTATCGTATTTTCTCAAGTATATGTAATAGCACTCACTCCTTCATCATACGTCCGGCTTCGTCCGCAAATTTGGTTGTCGGTGTATATTCAAAGGTAGGCTGAGGCATGCCGTAGACGTCAGTGACGCCTTTCTCAAAGACAAGGCGGTTCTTTGAATCCCCCTCTTGGCGAGCGAAGAACCTGGCGCAGAGGCGCATAAGCTGCCAATAATCCTAAGAAAGGACAGAAGATCTGAGAAATACGTACCTCAAGTCAACTACCACACGGGAATCGGCACGAGGCCCAGCTTCTCCATAACTGAACGCGTCACGATGGATTTGAGCGTGCCACGGAAACTACGGGACCAAAAAGCTCCGGTATCAGCTATAACTTTATACAGGTTATGTTACAAGGCACTCACACCCTCCATGACTGGTATATTGACCTGAGGCTCGGGATCCTGGAACGGACTTTGAATGTGGTCAGGATGCTAGAAGCATGGTATAGAGAGATGTGACACTTACATAGGCAGAGGGTCTTTGGGGTGGGCCTTCTTGTGAGCATTAACAGCATCCTTCCACCATTGAGGTTTGTCGTCGAGTTTCCCAATGTTGTCAACCTGATGGTGCCGATTTACTTGATTTTTTGAGAAATGAATGATTCCGGAGACTTACAATATGCTATTTAAAATAATGAGGTCAATTAGTACTTGGCCAATAGTCAATAATAATAGATGCATTTACCTGGTTGAGGATAATTTGGCAGAATGCAAGGCTATGTGGACGTATTAGGATTCTACCACTGAATAAAACGGACGATATATTCTCACGGCTGTTCAGTGATACGCTTTCCCTTTTATTTATGGGTTAGCACATATGTAGATCTGTCAACTACGATGAACTTACGAGGGCTGGAACGAGCTCCGAAGCCTGCTCACGGATACCGCCAAAGCCAGAGTTGGCCAAAATCTAAAACCAACATCATTACCGCATTATGGGACCGATTTCATGGGTTCTACACTCACCTGAGGGGTGGCAACGGCGCCTGACATGCATTGCATTCCTTAGCTGAATTTCATCCAATTTATGAACAAGAAGACTTACCAGCAGCAATGACGTACACTTTCGCGCGGATCGCAAAGTTCACCGGCTTGGGACTGGGAGTACCTGAGAACCTATCTGCCAACAGATCCATCACCTCGCTATAATATGTAAACAGCATGAGTTCTGTCTCATGGACGGTGTCATTATAACGAGGGCATTGACTCACGCGATCCCGATATGAACGTTCTCCGTGGCACTTCCCGTGCTGGTATGCAACTTCGTGCACCGAGTATTAGTAAGCAAAAAGAACTTTCCGCGTTTAATATTCTCCGAGTTCGGTTTTCCAAAGAGGCTTTGGTCGAATATATCATAGTACACCTACGCGAAACCGCTGTCAGCCAGCGCTGTCATGGGATGGATGTAAGTGGTCTAGTATACGTACGTCATCAGCTGCGTGCCACCTAACATACGGAGAGCCCTTGGCAAGACGATGACACGCCAATGGCAAAGGCCTGATACCACGCTTCGGGAACGCTTTCTTCAAAGTATCTAGAACGGTGTTGTGGCGAATCGACTCCTCAAACTCCGTGCTCGATACGCCTATAAGGTTGCGGGCTGCTTCGTACAACAACTTCCACTCATCGTCGTCGACAGTCTCGTCCTCAGGGAAAATCTTGGGACGTTCCTCACCCTTCAAGAACTCGGGCGTGGCACAGGTCCTATTTCAAACTGGGTATGAGAATGGTGACATGACACGGCAAGAAGAGGGTTACTTGCCAGTGAGTACTCATACCGCCGACACAGCGAGTAACGGCTTCCGCAGGAAGGTTGTTGTACATTTCCTGGAATGGGTTACGGCCGTTGGTAATAGTCATTTGTGACTCATTGCTAGTACGCGTCTCAGATACCAACATGTTTCATATGATGAGGGTAGCTTACTTTGGCCTCCACGCGGAGGGATCGAGCTCAGGCACAACTGTGCTACTGGGGGGAACAGACACATTAGATAGTGCACCCTAAGGGATAACAATGTTTGCTTGAGTAGACTAGGCGTGTTCTAGGAACAGTCCATACCTGAATAACTCTGAAAAATTTATGATTCAATCACGGAGTCGTGCTCAAATCTAGAAACCGGTACTAACCTGACAAAACGATCGATATCCTTCTGGTAATCAATTTCATTTTTCTTGTGAGAAGCGGGGACACGAGTCTCTCTGATACGATGTTAAGCACGAGGGCCGACAATTGTAAAGAGTAAGCTTTGAAACGTACTGATCACCAATTTCGGTCATAACGACCTTGAATAGGACAATGTAAATACTATGAAGCAAATATGACGTGAAACGCACATTGTAGCCATGTCGAGTTAAAAGCCTGGCGTAGGTAGCACCAATGGGGCCAGAGCCGGCGATGAAGACCTATAGTAGCAGAACCTCGTAAGCAGCGTGCGTAGCCAATGATTAAACGTGATGAATATACATCAAACTGTTCAATACCGGTGTTCTTGTGGATCTCGTGTGCGGGAAGGTTTTGAGACATTGCGGGATGCCGGGGTTGGGAGAACGAGCCTTAGACTCTTGTAGTTTGCCGTCCATAGTCGATTGTTTATATAAATTCCTACCAGACCCATCAGTGAGCTGCATATTAACTGTTAATTACAAACGCACCGTGCATCTGACACCCCCAAACTTTGAGAGTCGGCGAAGCTCGGGCTAGAAACATGGAAGATAAAGGTATCGTGACATTTCTCTGAAAGACATGGAAGTGAGGATCCGTCGACCGTGCATTCGAAACGTAAACCTAGAGAGTCAGCTGTTAGTTTGTGTTAGTTAATACATCGGCATGTTCGCCACATATCTATAGCATCACTGTAGACAGGTCCTTGAGTTCAAGGGTCCGTCCACCCTCCTAACTCTCTGCTGGGAAGTCAAGATAGTATCCTAATTTCCTGAAATCAACTGACCTCGGGTTACGTAGTTGCATGCTGCGTCGTAGACTATTGCTCATCCTTCCATTAGGGCCTTCAAGGCTCGGAGTACTACTGCGCGCATTTCCCCGGACGGTGGGCATTGAAATGTTCGCCGCTCGACCATGAAACCGAATATGTCCGCTCACCAATCTACTATGTATTACCTTCCAAAGTCGTGTACATAGCTAGTCGCTCTAGTAGAAACACAGTCGGTGATAGTCGTGCGTGCTAGCCCCAGCCTCAGTGCAATTAAGGCGCCAACAACTTCAAGTGGTACTGCAACGCATCATGATCATGATTGGGTATTCGAGAGAAATTCCTAGCACTTACTACAAGTCATAGACCACGATCCAAACAATGCGCGTTCAAGGCTCTCAAGTTCCTAGTCGTTGTAAGTTGGGAGGTAACGGTAACAGTTGAAATTGGATTGATCGGGTCGTGTCGGTGAATATTCTGAGTTTGAAATAATGAGTCTGATGGTGAAACTCCGACGTATTACAGGCCATCATGGTCTCCAACTAGAAGTCCCGTGGAAGTTTGCGATTGTTGAGCATGATTAATTTCAATCTCATGAATTCCTCTGACCATGCATAATTACTCCCCTAGAATTGAACCGCGCGTCTCTTCTGATATTTGAGTTCCGAACTAATACAATGCAGACTTGGAAGAAGTTTAGGGACCACTCTAGCCCCCCATTCATGAGGAGCAACTTCCAGTGGCACCTTCACTCGCATGCTATATCCTCGTATGGGTGGCGGATTACACGAAATGAACGAATCGATATCGATGGCCCATGGGTTGTAACATTTACGTAGAACTTGGATATCCAGCGCTCACTCGGGGTTCAATATTCAATATTCAATGTTCACTAGTCACTCCTCGCCCTCTCCTTCAGACCCCCACTCAAAGCAAGTCTCCTGGTCTCTCGTTGCGAAATTCCCGGAAGGCTGCCTGGCTCAAACCCTTCAATGGCACTTGCTCTGAAACGACAGCTACTAACACGTGTAAATATCTAGTACTGTCTATATCGACACGGAACTCCCAGTTGATGATGATTAACTCTGTTTCCAGGCCCAGCGGAGTGTACTTGTGCATTCCTGAATCAGTACTCATGACTCTGTGGCCCGCCGGAAATAGACGCCTATCAATTGCCAAATCGGGCAATTATCACTGCACTACGCCTATACCAACCACCTAGTTCCTACGTCTCGACCCCCCTTATTTTATGCCCCGGAACAGCCACTTTCGTGATATTGTACTATCTGAGCCTCTACAACTATGGGCGTTCGGACTCCTTCCGTTGGAGTTGTCGTGGCCACACCCTCATACGTATGAGACATCGTCCACTTATTCCAGGACAGCTTATAATGGTGTTCTCTACAAAACAAAACATATAAATAAAAGAAACGTTCCATATTTTTTCCCCTTTCGTTTGAGCTTCGAGTGAGAGATGGTTTTAGATTGCTGTTCTGACGCGGATTTTTTCATGGTCCTCGGGATAAGCAACTCTTTCTCGAGGAAGAGCGAAACCAGCACAGACCAACACGCCCCTTGAGACTTACCACAATAAATAGGGCCTGGACCTGAAGCTTTGAAGGTGCGGGTCCACATTTATGCTCAACCCACCGCCCATATGATACTCTACAACTTTGGCAATTGCATTGAATACATACAACGACAGCTTTAAACTATTCTCATAATGTACACGGAAACACTTCTGCTTGAAAACGAGACTCGTCCATAGTATACTATACCTCACGATCTTCATTCCGGATTGATAATAACCTCCCTATGAGGCGTCCTCAAGCGCTTATGGTCGGGGTGGTCAACGTCTGTCTTGTCTGTCAGCCATTTCAGATACTCTCTGGGTGTCCGCTCCATTTTTTCGTCGGGCACAGCGGCCTTCAGGTTCTCGCCTGTAGGGTCCGCTCGGAGAGCGTTGACGATCTGGCGAGTAGCACGAAGGGCGAGGGCGATAGATGTGAGGGTGGGATTAGCCGCGAAAGCGGTGGGAATAACACCGTTGCCGCCAACATAGAGATTCCTAAAATTCCACACCTGGGAGTTGAAGTTTGCGACAGACGAAGCCTGATCTTTTCTGTGAACGTGAACGGAAGGAATGAATAAGCATTAGATCCACAATAAGATCTTTATAAGCTCACTTACCCTTGACCAAGGCGAACGGTGCCACCAAGATGAAGGGCCAGGCCGGGTGCCATGAACTGAGGCTCTGATCCAGGAAGGTAACCACCAAGGGCATTGGCAACGTCCGTCATACTAAATATAAGCGATGTCAGCCCGCAATCATCGCATGCTCTAATGGAAAATGCTCACTCCTTCATCATGCGCCCGGCTTCGTCAGCAAACTGGGTTGTCGGGGTATACTCAAATGTAGCCTGTGGCATGCCATAGACATCGGTGACGCCCTCCTCGAAGACGATGCGGTTATTTAGATCTCCAGCTTGGCGAGCGAAGAACCTAGCGCAGAGAAGAACGAGTTGTAAAAGTTACAATGCACAGTCAGAGAATGCCATACCTCAGATCAACCACTACGCGGGAGTCGGCACGAGGACCAGCTTCTCCATAGCTGAAGGCATCACGGTGGATCTGTGCATGCCATGGGAACTAAATATACGAATAGCTGTTATGATTCCTTTAATAAGTGCTATATGTAAAATCACTCACGTCCTCTGTGACTGGAATATTGACTTGAGGCTCGGGATCCTGGAATGGACTTCAAAGATGATAGATACAGATACAGAGCATCATTATGAGAGATGATACACTCACATAGGTAGAGGGTCCTCTGGATGGGCATTCATATGAGCGTTGACGGCGTCCTTCCACCATTGAGGTTTATCGTGGAGGCTACCGATATTCTCGACCTGATGACATCAACTCACTCGATTTTCCGGGAGGGAAAGTGATTTTCAAACTTACAATGTGCTAGTATGATGCTCTGGTCAGTTACTTGTAAAGAAAACATAGCAATTTATGCGCTTACCTGGTTGAGAATGATTTGACAGAATGCAAGACTATGTAAAGGAGTTAGAATTCTACATTATACAGAGGACGCAAAGTAAATTCTCACGGTTGTTCAGTAATGTGTTTTCCCTGTGTCCTATGTGTCAATATTTGTGGTATTGGTATAGCTAGTGCGGTGAACTTACGAGGGCTGGGATGAGCTCCTCGGTCTGGCCACGAATTCCACCAAAGCCAGAGTTTGCTAAAATCTGTAAATAAAGTTGTCATTGTGCTCAAAGGAATATCAGCAGGCCTTGTGCACTTTCCTGAGGGGTTGCAACAGCACCTGATATTCATTGAATCCATGAGTCGAACTCGATAAAAAAATTATGAATCAGAAAACATACCGGCGGCGACAACATACACCTTCGCATTAATTGCGAAGTTCACCGGCTTGTGTTGGGTGGTACCTGAGAATCCGTCTGCTAACAGGTCCATCACCTCGCTATACGATACGAAAATAAGCAAGCATAAGTCAGAGTGTGATTATGAAAGGGGGTCTTGACTTACGCAACACCAACATGAACGTTCTCTTTGGCGCTTCCTGTGGTATTGTGCAACCTCGTGCACCGAGTGTTGGTAAGCAAGAAGAACTTGCCGCGGTTGATATTCTCTGAGTTAGGTTTGCCAAAGAGATTTTGGTCAAATATATCGTAGTATACCTACATAAAATCATTGGTCGTCAGCATTCTTATGGTATAAACGCAATGGAGTCCACGCACGTGATCAGCTGCATGCCATCTCACATACGGAGAGCCCTTGGCAAGACGATTACACGCTAATGGTAAAGGCTTGATACCTCGCTCCGGGAACGCTTTCTTCAAAGTCTCTAAAACAGTATTGTGCCGAATTGACTCCTCGAACTGCGTGCTTGAGGTGCCGATAAGACTGCGAGCTGCTTCGTACAACAGCTTCCACTCATCGTCGTCGGCAGTCTCACTGTCTGGGAAGATCTTGGGGCGCTCCTCGCCCTTCAAGAACTCGGGCGTGGCACAGGTCCTATTTCAAACTGGGTATGAGAATGGTGACATGACACGGCAAGGAGAGGGTTACTTGCCAGTGAGTACTCATACCGCCAACACAGCGAGTGACTGCCTCTGCGGGGAGATTGTTGTGCGTCTTCTGATATGGGTTACGCCCGTTGGTGATAGTCATTTGCGACTCATTACTATTACGGATCTAAGGCATAACAATTGTTGACTTGATGGGAGTGACTCACGTTGGCCTCCACGCAGAGGGATCCAATTCAGGGACGACAGTGCTACTAGGGGGAACCGAGACGGCCGAAAGAGCACCCTTAGAAGTAGAATTAGCCGAGGTAGATTACGAGCGCTCTTGGATCCACTGCACCTGAATAACTCTGTGAACCATAGCATTTAGTCGCGTGCATAATCTTCAATCGGCATAAAACTGACCTGACGAAACGATCGATATCCTTCTGATAATCAATTTCGTTCTTCTTGTGCGCGGCAGGAACGCGGGTCTCCCTAACATAAATGTCAGTATGGTGCACTTGTAAGCGAATTCGGAACGTACTGATCACCAATTTCAGCCATGACGACCTTGAAAATGATGCATCAGTAAACACAGACGGAAAGAGAATGCGTGAGTGTACATTGTAGCCATGACGAGTCAAGAGCCTAGCGTAGGTGGCACCAATAGGGCCAGAGCCGGCAATGAAGACCTGTGGTAGTGGTCAGCAATATGCGCATAGAAACGGAAAGATGCAGCAGGCGTACATCAAACTGGTCGATGCCTGTGTTCTTGTGGATCTCGTGTGGAGGAAGGTCTTGGTCCATGGTAAGATGCTGGTGTTGGGAGAAGGCGAGGTTTGTGGTCCGCCGTCCATAGTCGACAGTTTATATACTCCTGCCAGACCCTCCAATGAGCCAAATTAAACATGTGAAATCGAAATATTCGCCACACGCTGGTAAACCTAAACTTTAGAAGATCGGGGGTCGGCGGAGGTTACGTCGCGTTGGAAGCATCCATCTGAATTTATGGCAGTGGCGATATGCATCGCATGCTCGTGGCGTTGGGATACCATTTCAAGAGAAACAGCCCCAAAAATTTACATATCTGCCAGGGATTCACAAGATTGAGTCATGTTTTCCGTCGCAATTTCGCCGAAATTCAACAAAACTCACTTTGCACATGTCCGCCAGTCCAGTGTGGTCATACTCCTGAAGGCCACCATGAATCCACCAAAAAAGTCTCCGGGCATAGATCCTACATCTATTTTATTGGAAGTCGACAGACGTTTCTTTCATAACAGATGGCTTTAACGAGAAGTTGAGAACACGATTGTGGGCGTCTCAAGCTGCCATTTCGAGTAATATTCTGAGTTCGAATTGACTCCCTCTATCCTTTTTTGGATAACGTGAAACCCCTTGTGTCTTGATCGAAAGCGTTAGATCAAAGGAACTGGACTCTGGGAAACAAGCTACGTTATTTCTCCAGGTGTCAGCGGCTGCTTCTTTGACATGTTACAAACCTCGTAGGAAGTATGTTCAAGTCTGCCACCGGCAATTGCCCTTCGGACGGGCCCGGCTTTTGCTGAGTTCTTACCGATAACAAGAGTACTCTACATCGGGCCATGTATTAGTTATAATTTAAGATATGATAATGATAATAAAATAATCTGCATTCATACGGTACGTCCCTGGCCGTCGTAGTACATCATGGCAACTTGGCACAAAGCGTACATGTACTACGTTTGCTTATGTATCGCGAAAACGTTTGTTATCGATTATAGGCTGCAACTCAGTATTTATGAGTCCTCACAGTATCCTTACCTGTCTATGAGGTATCCTCAAGCCCTCGTGATCAGGGTAGTCAGATACTGCGATGCATCGACACGCAAATTTGAGACATACTGGTCACCGATTTCAGCCATGACAACCTTGAATAGTACTTGTCAGAAAAAAAAACATGGCTAGTGGAGTATTTTCCAACGTACGTTGTAGCCGTGGCGAGTCAAGAGCCTGGCAAAGGTAGCACCAATGGGTCCAGAGCCCGCGATGAAAACCTGTGATAGGAGATAATGCGTAATTAATGAGCGACACGAGTATGACAACGATGACACAGAGCGTATTTACGTCTGACTGGTCGTTGCCAGTGTTCTTGTGAGTTTCGTGAGCTTTGAGTCATGGTGAGATGCTGGGGTTGGGAGAACGAGCTTTAGACTCTTGTAGTTCGCCGTCCATAGTCGATGGTTTTTGTACTCCTACCAGACCCACCAGTGAGGCGCATAAGAAATGTTAATTACAAACGCACCGTGTATCAGAACCCCCCCCCAAAAAAAAAAAAATTGAGAGTCGGCGAAGCTCGGGCTAGGAATCTGGAGAATAAGGGTATCGTGACAAGCTCTGAAAGACATGGAGGCGGGGATCCATCGACCGAGTATTTGCAATGTAAACCTAGAGAGTCAGCTGTTAGTTCGCGTTAGTTAATACATCAGCATCCTCGCCGGATGTCTATAGCATGGACAGGTCCTTGAGTTCAAGGGTCCGTCCACCCTCCTAACCCCCTGCTGGGAAGCCAAGGTAGTGTCATAATCTCTTGAAATAAACTGACCTCGGGTTACGTAGTTGCATGCTGCGTCGTAGAATATGAATAATGCTTATCCTTCCATTAGGGCCTTCAAGGCTTGGAGCACTACTGCGCGCATTTCCCCGAGCGGTGGGCAGAGAAATGTTCGCCGCTTGACCATGAAACCGAGTATGTCCGCTCACCAATCTACTATGTATTATCTTCCAAAGTCGTGTACATAGCTAGCCGCAGCAGTAGAAACATGGTCGGCGATAGTCGTGCATGCTAGCCCTAGCTTCAAGTTACATCTAGGTGGTACTGCTAGGCATCATGATCATGATTGGATATTCGACTGAAATTCCTGGAACTTACTACAAGTCATAGAACACAATCTAAACAATGTGCGTTCAAGGCTCTCAAGTTCCTAGTCGTTGTAAGTTGGAAGGAGGTGACAGTTGAAATCGAAATTGAATTAATCGGGCCGTGCCGGTAAATATTCTGAGTTTGAAATGATGAGTCTGCTGGTGAAGCTCCGACGCATTACAGGCCGTCATGGTCTCCAACTAGAAGTCCTGTGTTTTGCGATTGTTAAGTATAATTACCTTCAATCTTATAAAATCCGCTGACCATGCGTATTGGCTCCCCTAGAATTGAACCGCGCGTCTCTTCTGATATTTGAGTTTCCGAACTAATACAATGCAGACTCGGAAGAAACTTAGGGACCACTCTGGCCTTCCATTCATTATGCATGAGCTCGAGCAACTTCCAGTGGCACCTTCACTTGCATGCTACAGCCTCGCATGGATGCTAGATTGCACGGAATGAACGAATCGATATCGATGGCCCATGGGTTGTAACATTTACGTAGGACTAGGATATCCAGCGCTCACACGTCTAGGAACTCGGGGTTCAACGTTCAACGTTCAATGTTCAAACGTTCACACCTCGCCCTCTCTTTCAGACCCCCCCCCCCCCCCCCCACTCAGAGCCAGTCTCACTGTCTCTCGTTGCGAGACTCTCCGGAAGGCTGCCTGGCTCAAACCCTTCAACACTCGCGGGGAGACAGATAGATACCTTGATCCCGACGGCTGCGGTCGCGGATCATAGTACGCAACACTAACCGTCCATTTTTTCAGTCTTTCGCAGTCCACTTAGCTATATAGGACCAACCGTCAACAAAGCTCGCCGCCTTGTTCCATCGTCAGCCCCGAGCAAACCCTCGACCTGAAACGACAGCTACTAATGCATGTAAGTCTCTGGTGCTGTCTAGATCGACGCAGAACTCCAAGTTAATTCTTATTAACTCTATTTCCTGGACCAGCAGAGTGTAATTGTGCGTTCCTGAATCAGCACTCATGATTCTGTGATCCTCCGAACATAGACGTCTATAAATTACCAAATTGGGCAATTATATATTATGCGGAGTCTGAAATTGGGAGTCTATCCTTTTTGTGCAAGACTCAACCTTGTTCTTGACACTGTGTCCCGGAGAAGCAAGCGCTTTCTTCTAAAATGGAACCCCGTTTAATTCTTTGGCGTTCCACCAACCTCGTAGAAACTTCCAAGCATACCGGTAGAACTCCGTGTATCGAACCGATGGGCTGGGTCTCAAAGCCACATCACTACCCTTTTCAGACAAACTTTCCTCAAGAAGAGACTGCACAAGAAGCTTCGAAGGGAATGGTAGCACCACGCTCGTTCTTTCTTGCTCCGTTTAAAGCTGGGGCTAGACCTACGATGATCGTGATGAGAATTAGGGAAAAATTGCCGCGGTATCCCACCTGAGTTTACGACTCTCAGAAAAGATATATATACAAGCAACCCCGTTCCCAGCCTCTCAACAACCCACGATGCCCAACTCTCGCCTCAACCCTCCCTCGGACCCTAAGTCCCTCGACATCTCTGAATCCCTCGTTGCAAAGCCGCTCCCCGACGGCTACTGGGTTCAAGCCTTCCCGTACTCGCACAAACACAAGCACCCTGATCTCATTGGCTATGGCCTCGGATTCCAGAGTACACCGTCGACCATCCGAGTCTTCAACAATCCACTCAACGAGAGGTTAGTCGTTTTTGGCAAAGCAAAAATTTGATTCTTTCCTACCGTTGTTGACCCGCGGTACAGTGGCTCTGCAGGCTGGAAAGTTTCTGGCGTCGCCTCCCTCGAATTCCCCGTGGCCATGGACTATGCTGATCTGACCGGCGACGGATACAATGATAGTAGGTCTCGTTTATACCACGTACCTTTGTTCGTTAATTAACTAGGTACTTTGACCAGTCATTATCTGCGACAGATATGGCCCTAACATGGATAACGTACGTTTTCAAACATCCGTTCAGGTGTCGCAGTTTCATACTACCTACTCCTATCTGACATGCACCCTCTCACTTTCAGCTCTGGGAATCGGGCTCTGACAAAGACGGAGGCCGCGTTCAGTGGCTTCGCAACCCTGGAGACCGCACCTCGCAGTCGTTTTGGAAGGCACAGAAGATCGGTAACTCGACTGGTATGCATAGGTCAGTATATATGTATATCTCATACTTCGGCCTTTGACATGTTGTTGTTTATACTACCACAGGCTTAAGGGTACTATCCTACTTCCCCTAATAACACTAGAGGCCTGCTAACCGTCTTATACCTTTAGCGTGCCACTTTACAACCGCGTCCGTTGTCCAAGTCCTCGCTTTCCCCATCATCCCCAAATCAAGCGACCTCACTTCTCCCGCTCCTGTCATAGTCTTTACTCCTGAGTACGCCGATATCAAAGACAAGTCCCCTGGTCCGAAGACCTGGAAGTCTCACAATGCCTACCCGGATCATTTTCGAATGATCCACGACGTCAAGGTCCTCCCAAAAGCCAATGGGGAGTTGGATATGCTCCTTGTTTCCGGGAAGGAGGGTGTGGTATTGCTTTGGTATGACGTGCCTAAGGACAAGTACGAGTACAATATCGTCGGGACGGGTATACCCAATCCCGAAGATGGTGTGACCAAGTATTGGGGTGCAGGGTCTGTCGATGTGTGTCGCGTTGGAGATGACGATATTGGGTATATTTCTACCTGCGAGGTGAGGGAAAATCTCGCCATCTGTCTATCAAGCTCGATATAGTAGCTAACCTTCCCATGTGTACTAGGCCTTCCACGGAAACATCGTCGCTGTATATACCAAAAGCGAAGACGCTCCTAAGGGAGTCGAGTCCCTCAAGGACGCAGCGTACTGGACGAGATATGTCATCGATGACTATGGCCCACTCGACCATGAATCGCAGACGGGTACGCTGCATCATGTGGCCACTGTCAGGTTTCCAGAGACGAAGGAGGATTATTTTGCAGTTGCTTGCTTGGGGGCACGTAAGTGAACTTTCTTTAGCTAGACTATGCTCCGTGGTGTTGATGTCGTATTTCAAAAATTTGTGCGTTCCGTCGTCTATCAGCAACTGGAAAACGTAAGTCGATCCACAGTTGATCCTGAGCAAACGTTTAACATTTATCCTGAATATTTCGTTATCACACACAGCTGCCAATCAAGGCGTCTACATGTACAAACCTACCGATTTGAAGAAGGTATTGTTTGAAAAAATCAAAGTTACGGGAGAATCTGCCGGTCGTCTTGCTGTGGCATCGTTCTGCGCCGAGCATCACCTAGTATGTCCCATCCATGCAACATGGCCTAATCATACTGACAGCTCTACTCACGCTTAGGGCATTGCATCCATCTCATACTACGTTCCCGGCTACCACACAGGACCCGATGCTCCTAGCCTGCGTTTTAACGACCTTCGTACTGGTGGAACAGCAATTACGGCTACAAAGCTTGACAAGGAGGTCTTGTTACGAATTCCTCGTCCATCCGCTTTGGCTCCGGGTCAAGCAACACCCACCTTCCCATTCTGGGACCTCGCAGGAAAGAGACTCGGTCTTGTCGTCCTTGGACCCAGGGCAACCACAAAGCTAAACCCTGAAGTTGGTGCTGTGAAGGTTATCTATGGTATGTCTCAGGTTCTCATGCCACGCTAGTTTTCTCACGCCGGTTTTGTTATGATAGGTAACTTGACCATTCTCGATCCACATAGCGGACAGTCCGAAATCCGAGGTGTGGCCCCCGCGGCACATACCCACCACACTACGGTCATTGCACCCTTCGCTAAAATCACAGCCGGAGAGCATGGCACCGTCTTTATGTCGGTGCAAATTCTCGACAATCACTCGCAGGGACCGTTCACAACAATGAGTCAAGTCGTCACGGAAAACAGCCTTCCCCGGCGGGAGGGTGTGAGCGATGAAGCAAGAGATGTAAAGATACCGTTTATCAGGGTTGATAGGACGAATTGGGGGATGGAGGGTGGATGTAAGTGATCGGCTCGGACAAGAGTTCTTGTCCGTGTAGTCTTTCCCTAGATACTGGTGATACTGACATGCGGGTTAACAGTGTGGAACGACTTCCAGTTCTTCAACGCTACGGGATATCATGTCTACTTCAACGACGATGCAATGGAGAAAGTTGTTCATATTCAGGCGTGGACGCTTGGGTTGGGGGAAACTGTACTTCTCTCCTTCGTGTTGCAGTGATTATTCTTTACTGACTGGTGATCATGCGGGTATGTGACGCTTTAAACTAGGCTCGCTTCCGTGAGTACCTCCCTTTTCGGCATCGTAAGGGAGACGTGATGCTCACGTATTATCATTTTCTCGCAGATAACCACACCGACAGGTCTTTCTGCGAGATCCACTACTGCCTCACAAACGGTGGAGGTACCGCTGGGATGGTGTGTACTTGACGCGCGCTGCTCCGCAAAGCTCTTCGAACTAACATATTTCACCTGGCCCACTCTTTCTAGCGTTACTTCCCTGACGATTACACGGCACCCATAGACGTCAAGAAAGAATTGACCAAGGAATACGTCCACAAGAACAGCACACTTCTCGTCGTTCCTCCCATGCACGAACATGGGCCTCTCTGGCGCATCAAGCGAGGTACAAAGGCCACGCCAATTATACGGGATAACGATACGGTGTCGTACCCATGGCATGCGTGGCTTGCAAGTGAGTTTGGGGAATACAAGTTGCCGATTGAGCCGCCGATTGTGGAGGCTAAGCAAAGGTTCGATGTTTGGATGGCGTACGTTTTCTTTTCTTTTCCTCCCCTTTCTTTGGGTGTGGCGAGTGTTCTAACAAGATTTTATCTTCGTCGTAGGTTCGAATTCCCGAGTTCGTCGTTCCAGTACTAGACTGGATTAGGAGCGTTCTCGTTGTCCAAGGTATTTTTTTTTCGGTCGGCATGGATGGTGATCGTGAACTTTGGACGTGGAATGGCCGCCTTGATTAGTAAGACCAACGTGTGTATGTGTATTAAAAAGTGTTTAGGATTTGACTCGCATTTTGGAGTATGTGAGCTTCGGATCTGTCTGGTTAGACCGCGGTTATGTTATGATATTGAAGGAGGAATACGATACAGAAACAGGGGTACGTATGTGCATAGCTCACTACTTGACATACTAGCTACTCCTGTAATATATGTGGTATGCAGCTTTAGACCTTCTAGCAACCGTTGTTTCGCCAAGGAAGGGTTTCCTTTCTACCAGTGAGATGGTTGGACCTGGTGTTCCGAGCGTAGGATCTGTGAAAATTATCTTTTCTCTCGAGCAATAACCTCTGCGATTTGAGGAGCGGTGGGAGGAGTTCCCTCCGCGTCAAACGTGCCCAAAAATTCATTTCAATAATCTGCCTCTTCGATGACTAATGGGCAGGCGACGTAAGAAATTATCTTCTTATTGGCTAAGTTGAAGTACAACCAGAGAAATGGAAAATTCTGGGCGGTGTCGTCAGCAAGGGAGACATGAAGACAATATAGTCACCCAATGATCATTTACACCGCTGGTTATCTCCCGGACCCGTAGCTGCTTCGGCTTCAGGCATTGTGGTGGGGGTGCTTCGGGTTGTGCGCTGTGTTGTCTCTATTTGCAACGGAGAGAAATTAAAGCGTGCTTTCCTCTAATGTAGGGGAATATGAAGTGAGAGTATGACCTTCTTTCGGTGCTGGATGGACGGCGATAGACCGTAAGGGTCGACTCGCCATCTGCTTAATAGGCTTGAGGGGAGGTGTGCTGTCTAGTGGCTGGCATTTGGTCGGTCAACAAATACATTCAGTCACAAAGTTATGGAGGGCGGAACGCGGATCAAACACATACCGTAAAGTTTGTCTCAATTACCAGCCGTAATTCAAAGCATGTGTGCCTTCCCACCCCAGATAACACATCACGTAGCACTAGATAAATACAGCTAACCCCCTAGTAATTCTTCTCTGAAATGTAACTTGCGTATTCCGTGCCCAAGAGAGTTCTAAACGGCCTTGTTTACAGATTTTTCTCGCTGCGTACAATCCGCTTTTCCCAATGAGGGGGATAAGAGAAATGCGATGAGCACTAATTCATTTGGGGACAGCCATATTTTTGTTCGAGAATCATTCTCAAAGGTCAGGCGTATGACAGAGCAGAGGAAAGGGCCTATTCGACTGTCCACGGCGACACCTGGACGACGAGGAACTCGGTGACAGACCCCTGGAACCCAGGTGATTGAAATCAGGTAATCCTACAGCGGCTTCCATTTGCGGCTATTATTTTCTGCGACTCACGGGAGGGGGCATTATCCATACATAGCAAGTGTAGAAGTCGTCTGAGAAATCGCAAAGCGATAGTTTGCAACGTTGCGATCGTCGAATGTTGGTTCACGAGATGATTCAAATTTTCTACTACTGACTAGGGAAAGATATTAGCACGACCGTATGATATGAATCCCGAATCCCAAAGCCAGTCCGTGCCCGTAGCCCAATCTATGATCATGAAAAATGAACAGTTAATATAATGAAGCTCTGGACGAAACGGCTCTGCCAAAATGCTTCTAATAGACCTCAATCGCTCTCAGTCTCGTATTCATCGGAATCCCCGCCGGAAGTAGGACTCGTAGCACTACTAGAGCCAGGCCGACTGCTCTCCAAGCTCGACCTCGACCTCGACTTACTCCTACTTGTCGAAGGATCCTCGAACATCTCTACGACGAGCTGTCCGCCACTCAGCCCCTCAACCTCACCGACCTTCTTTCCCGGTTCCCAATGAATCTCCCTCCTAGGGTAGGCCATCGCCAGTTTGAATCCCCACCAATGTCCGTTCTTCTTCCCCACTTTCTCCATTGCATGCAGCAATCCAATCTCACCTTGCTCCTCACCACCGGGAGCTACAGTCGGATCGGACTCGGAAGTGTATTCCTTGCCCTCGGGAATGAACTGCGCATCAACGAAGGCGTACACGGCCGTCAAGGAATCGTTTTCTCCGAAGAACCTGACGGGCCTCTTGCCGTTGGGCATGCGTACACCTACTCTGACGGTCTTGCCACGACCTTGCTCACCAGGTCTGGGTTCCCGTGGGAGGAGAGTTCGGCGTCCCCATCGCCTCCACTCCATGCGCTTTGCTTCCCAAGCAGCCTTCTCGGCCTCGAGCCTTTGCTGCTCTTCGAGCGCGCGCTGTTCTTCTTCGGCCTGACGCAAAGCAGCTCGTTGCTCCTCCTTCTCTTCTGCGATCTTCCGTTCGATCCTCTCCTTGTCCCGACGGGCACTCTCTTCAAACGCACGGTCTTGCTCGGCTCGAATGGCACGCTCCCTTTCACGTGCACGCTGTTCGGCGAGGCGAGCAGTCTCACGATCAGCGGCTTGTCGGCGGATGCCCGAGAGATA
Source organism: Irpex rosettiformis (assembly GCA_022160335.1). Taxonomy (NCBI): domain Eukaryota; kingdom Fungi; phylum Basidiomycota; class Agaricomycetes; order Polyporales; family Irpicaceae; genus Irpex; species Irpex rosettiformis. The sequence goes on along the minus strand of MU274936.1, from coordinate 75,072 downwards.
TGGGGATACACGGGGAATAAGTGTTTCTTTGAGGTGCGCGACTAATGTGTGCGCAGACGTGGGAGCTGATGATGCGGGGATAGAAGGACCCTGGTGTCTAGACAAAATCGTGAGCACAGATGACTGAGAGGACTGAGCATTCATGCGACGCGATTGCAAGGCAATGAACGCGACGAAGGGGTATGTTGTCGCCTGAAGCTTCTGTGCGGCTGCCGGAGAAAACGGCTTCAGTCAGCGGAAGAGTACAAAGCACAACATACATACCACTCCAAGCATCACGGTCACGGATATCGCCTCCCCACACGAGGAAATCGTTCTCTTTCATGAGACCGACAAATTCAGGATCGGTGAGAGTGCTTCTGTAAACATAATCAGTACTTTCAAAACTCGGCCCGAGAGGAATGACTACCTCTTGAACTCTGGAGTGTCGTCATGTTCTTCACTGAGAATAATGACGCATCCAACCTTCGCCTCAGTTTCTTTTGCCAATGTCCGGACAAAGTTCTCGTAACTGCCAAGGTAGAAGTCAGGTAAGACGCGTGTTTGCGCTTCACCGGTTCTCCTGGTTACAGAGCTCGACCCAGATGCGACGCCACTGGCATCTCCTCCAGAAGCTTGAGCCCGGGAGATAGAAACGCAGCCCGTTTCCTCTTCCAGAGCCTGTACCCAGCGCTCAGCGGCTACTTTCGCGTCTCTAACAGGGGCAGGTCCAACGCTTGGGCGATGAGGGAGACCGAAATTCAGTCCAAGACCTGTAATGGAGAATGCAGGAGACACGGCAGGCAAGGGTAAAGGAATGCGCAATGCGCGCAAAATCGCGCGAATTATGGTATAAGGCACAGCTAATAGCGCAAGGATGAAGCGTATAGGGCGGTAAAGCAGTGCTAGTGCAGAGGTAGATGGCGTCTGAGATCCCGCGTTAATACACCTCTATCGTATGACAGTTTGGACGCGGTACGCACCACTCGGTCAAATTGCCGCCCTGTAGGTCGACCATCGAGTAAACCGGCCTGTTCAGAGTCGTCAACGTCAAAGTCTTCAACATGACGGGAACCTTCAGCTGTTGACGAGGCAGGTGTGTTTGTTTGAGAAAATGATAAAGGAGCGGACGGTTTGCCATCGAATACTATATCTGCAGCACGCTGGGAAGTGTATGAGTGTCGTCTTCGAATATCACTATCCATGGCTATGAACAAGAAGATAGGAGAGTGTTTAAAGTAGGACTTGTCTCTTTTTCTTATGTTATACTCTAGGCGTATACGAAATACGTATCTCGCCCGAGGGAGTCAATACACCCGTACAACTTCTCATGATTCCGTCCGGCAAACACGAGGTGGACAAACCCCAAAGGAAGAGCAAGGCAACAATGACTTACCTGAACATCCCACCCGACACTGTCCAATACGCTCATTGCGACCTCGGCATCGCCACCGTTGGTGAGAGCCTGCAGCTGGCTCAAAGCCTCTTGCTGAAAGGGAGAAAGAGCGTTTCGGTCCATTCTATTGCGAACGGGTAACAAAGCCTGAAAATATTGAAATATTGAATCGTAAACAGATGAGAGAAATGCAGACGAGAAATGCCTAGTGAGTGTGTAGAGAACGACGAGAACGCGTGTGTTGCATGGGTGTGCTGTACAAGCTACGCTGGCGAGTCAAACCGCAATTATGGACTTCGGATCTTGGATTTCCCCTCGCAAATTATGTCGTATATGTCTAGTTTAAGAGGTTAACCGACGATAATTATTTAGAAAACTACAACTTCCCCACCGACTCTCACCACCTTCTCTGGTACAGCCTCGGCTTGCTCTCCCACCAGCACGTCCTTAGCCATCTCTTGCTTTCTCAAACGCCATCATTCAACACACAAAAAACAGAAGAATGGGTGAGATCACCAATTTCGTCGTAGCGGTCGCTGTCATCGTGTTAGTCTTCCGATGGGCCACTTCAAGTGCGTGGATCTCATTCTTTTCAACAGCATGGGATAATAACAACGGAATCTGCAGGTAAAGATACAATTGGCGGTGCTCAGTCTCCCTCCGCTATACTAGGATTCAAGCCAAAAACGATTACACCCGAGCAGGTGAGCGCAGCTCGTTTCGAATACAACTCGTACGACTCATCCGGATGCAACAACATAGGTCGAAACAATACATAGCATGTTTCCCGATATACCGAGGTATGGCTTCGCATGTTGTCTTGTTGAAATGCTGCTGAACCTCTTAACCTGACAGTGACAACATCCGTTACGATCTTCTGCGAACGGGGAGCGTACAGCAGACATCGAACAAGATCCTAGAGAGGGGCTTCCTCCCTCCAGTACGCATCACTCTCCTTCGGGATTTGACTAGGCTTCTAATAATTCTCTTGTGTGTTACGTCTACAGCCACCAGCTGGTTACTACCAACTCTATCCACGAGCTGAACAACCAGCTCCGCGCCAACCAGCTCCCCAACCCGCTGCCCCAACAAACGCCGCTGCATCCTCTTCACAGCCTAAAGTATCACTCATCTCCAAATACAACTTGCAGAACCGGGTTTCAACGGACGCAGCTGGTGCAGAGTCGAGCACTAGTGCTGTGGAGCCTGAACACAAGTGGGAAGAGAGCGCGGAGAAGCGCGAGGCGAACTTGAGGGAGAGGAAGGCAAGGATGGTCTTAGCTGCTAGACAGTGCGTGTTTCACCAACAACCTGACTTTTATTTGCCAATTAACTATCCAACGAATATAGGCGACTTCTGGCTCAACAAAAAGCCTCCGCCTCTACCTCTCAGTCGTAAGGACACCTCTTTCTGTAGTATGATTCCATCTGTGAGTATAGTGGACGGTGCTAATTTTTATCTTTCACTAACTTTGATTCAATTTCAGCATTAGATATGAGTTTCTCACCTTGATTGGGTACCTCTCGCGTTGTACGTCTATATCATAACCGCACCCCTCAGTCATGAATACATGCTATTTTAATGATTCTTCAATGTTTCACCAGTATGCTTGCTAATAAATTTGATTTTTGGACTATACCTATGAGCAGCGACCACTTTCCACTAGTACAAAGTGCGATTTCGTGATGAGACGAAAGTAATATGAGACAAACGTATAAATGACTGTTCATAAGCAACTGCGCGTAAAAATAGCATGGGCAGATTCGAAAACCAAGCTACGACTAGTCAGATAGATGATACTAAGATTAAAAAGACGTGAAGCAGATCATACGTAAAACGAAATAGCAAGCCGTTAGAGAATATGCACTACCTCCAAACCTTTATATATACACCATCAGCAATCGAATCCGTAAACGAAATCTTCATTCTCGTCAGTATTGGTAGCGTTAGCGGTGGGTTTGCAGATGCTTGCGTTGTACCCTTCTTGCAGGAGTAGTTCAACAACGTTCCGCGAAGAGATGGTCTCAGTTTCCATCGTTGAGATGAATCTAGAATATCAGCGAAAAGAGAATATCAGCGAGAATGTCCGGAAAGACTCTACAAGGTAATACACGTACGGCTCAAATGAGTTAACATAGTACAGTCCCTGGGCAAGTTTGACCGGTGGGAATGTGTCTGTAGGTGGGAGGACGGGATACGCGTCCCACTATCCACAACATGCATCAGCAGTTCGTCGAAACAAGCAGAAGCAGAAGCTAACTCACCTCCTTTCTATGGACCCACCCAATTCTTCCAAACGCCTTCCTCAACCACCCATCCTCAAGCAAATGATCACTAAAAATCTTCACGCTCCATTCCTCGCCCTGCTCGTTCCTACCCTTGGAATCGCCCACATCCAACTTCGTCAAATTCTTCTCGCTATCCTTGGCCTGGATCTTCCCGTGATAGCTCAGCGAATTGAACTCTGGTGCCTCCTGGCCTTCGGTTGCTCTAGCACGTTCCCAAGTTGTGAGTACCATACTAGGTACGGTATCTTTCTCTTTCAAGCCAAAGTACCGTGTACGGGCAGAAGGGTTGGGTGTGCTAAGGAGGGTGACGTAGAGGTGGACATATGGTTGAGGTGGAATGACCGGGAGAGCGGAGGGGTCGAGGAGGTTCAGCTTGATGGAAGAGGTGTGGTAAGGTGCAGCGAAGATGACCGCCCGGTAGGAGCCTGTGGTAGGTTCGCTGCCGGATGTGACGTAGTGGAGAACAAACTTGTCGTCTGCTTTTTGGGTGACGGAAGTCACCTTTGCAAAGTATTAGTGGAGAGGAGGATCAGCGTGTACGAAGGAGACTCACCTCCGTGTTCAAATACAGTGTAGCGTTGGAATGCTTGATGAATTGGTCAAAGATTTGCCAATTGCCACCAACTACCTGCGCAGCGTTATCTGCTGCCATCGAGGTAAAGCCCTCCAGAGCATGGATAGCATCGGCGTTCTACAGGCAAAGTCTTTAATTCGTTGCACTTCAGTGAATTGTAGAGAGGTTATTCACCTGTCCGTAATTGACTCTGGTCGCAGATTCAACCATTTCCCGTGTAAACTTGGGGTTGATACCCTGTCCATCAAGATACTCCGTAGCTGAGCTGTTCAATAGAGAGTTCCATTCGAACGAGGTGGTAAGATGGGACAAATCTTGCCATGGTGAACTGCCAAAGGAAGTGCTATAGAGTTGGAGATAGGTGTTGATCATGTCCTTGACACTGCATGATGAGTTAGTACAGTCCACTCAAAGCTCAATAAACCGCTTACAGTGCCTGGGTCTTCCGTGGCGCGTTTACTCCGTACCGCCAGAGCACCTTGATGGTTGTCCACCATCGACCCCATGTTCCAGATTGAGTCTATACACAGTAGTCAATAAGGGCATTTCACGAAGGATAGTGGAATAAACACACGGTCAACAAGAATTCCTTGCCATCCCAAATACCAATGGTGTCGTCGCCATCCTGGTCGGAGAAATCGGTCAAATTAAGACCAAATTCTTCTGACGCACGCCAGAGGTTCTTGTTTGCCTTGACAAAGATGGATGCGCCAAGCTCGATGGGTGCAAGCCGGGAGTCGTTGTATGGTTGCACAGTCGTACTTCCTGTAGAACAACAGGTTAGCAATGATATTGCGGGGAATTATGGACACATTCGGGGCCCGAGACGAATAAAGTCCATGACACGATGTCGCTGTGTGTACGGTACGTACGCTGCAAGGCAGTGGCGAGTGGTACCGAAAGTAAGTCAAAAGTATGACAACCAACATGCCATTACTCTCAATTCTAAAGCTCTCGCGCAAGCTTACGAATATACCGTGACATCTCCCGAGCCCAAGGAACACCAACGAGCGAGAACACTTACTGCCACCAACGTAATCCTTGGCTTCAAACACATCAACCTCGACGTCCAGCCCCCATCTCTCCTTGGCCTTGCCAATCCAAAAGGCAGCAGACGAGCCACCTGCTCCGGCACCAATAATGGCAATGCGGTTGGACGGTGTCTCCGGCTCTGCATGCACGTCTTCCACGGATATTGCTAGTGGGAGCTGCTGATTGTTGAGGCGTGCAGTTGCCCAGGGAAACTGCAAGCCAAAGGGTAGCTGCAGCGCATACCCGACCCCTGCGAAGGCGTACGTAGCGAGGAGGACAGTCGCCACGTGCATTGTTGAGTTGCGGATGGTGGTGGACTCTGGTCAACGCGTTGATGCGACAGTCACCAGCTCTGACAAGCGCGAGGAGAATTGAGGCCGAGGATAGATAGACGCTTTTAATCTTATCTGATAATTGTCGGGCCTGCAATCACGTACGTTTAATTATTTTCCCCACGGCGCAGCCTTGACACTTGCGCTTCCGTCTCTGTTCCTCAGTCTGAGCCAGTTGATTTGCCAGCGCAAATACCGCACTATACCAGTTACTGCGGTGTGCCATCCGCAGTAAGTTATTTATAATGTTGAAATTTCTAACAAGACTGCTCTGATACGGCCCCTGCTAGAGAGAGGCACCAGCGCCCATCTGCGACAACGCTAGTGCTTATAAGGTTTATGTAAAACGGGCTTTTCTGCCAGATACCACCACGACCGCTTCCACCAGCCCTCCCCAGATACCCCTTCGCAGTCGTTCGTTGACTTGACGATACTCAGCAAGTATACCACACGTCTTTTCCACGACCCTCGTCAGCAGCCATCATGTCTCCTTCGACCTCGCCAGCAGTCCAGTCATACCCAACTCCCGAGTACGGCGAGTACTCTGTGCCTGCATGGAAAGCAGTCCCATCGACTTGGGACGTGTTCTTCTCTCTTCGTCTGCCTTACCGTGCACCTGAGAGCCCCATCGCCGCCTACTTTTGGAGAAAACGGGTTTGGTTCGAAGTGACTTTCGCGTTGACCATGATGGAGCCCTGGGAAAAGATGTTGCTAGGTACACATTATCTCTTCATTCGTCTTCCCCCACAATTATGTGCTCTGTCATGATTATTTACATTCTACTTATATCATAACTAACTGTTATTGCAGTATTGATCCTGACGATCATCTCGGCCCTCTTCTCCTACACCTTCACGTACTACTTCCCAGTTCACCTCCACTTTGTCCTCGCACGCGCAAAGTATTACTTTTTAGGCATCGACTTGCCCGTTGCAATGGCTTCTAGCGCCACGTCCACCGTGTCTCCCGCGTTGGAAGACGGGAGTGCTTACAGCCTTGGGGTCCTCGGTGATTACGCTTATGGAGGAGTGGAAAAACTGGGAGAGTTTGTTTCGACGTGGAGGTTATGGAATAGCACGGCCTTGTAACCCCGCAAACCTCTTGGTGTCTGGGTTCTCTTGTTCGGTTTTGTCTTTCTTACGCGTCGGACGCATTGTGCATAGATGGAACTTTGTAGAGGACATGGGAGGCCCTCGGAGGAGGCTTTTAGTTTGCTGCGTCGTGCTTGGTGGTCTATCTCGTTCCTTACTTACCTAGGTACCGTCTTCCGTCTTTCCACATCTTCGCTGTTGAGAGCTAATCACGCCTTCCTTCCTACAGAATATCCGGTCGTATAATCTTCTTTTCATACTCACTGATACCCACGTGCAGGGACTTGGACATAACTACGAATCACGCATGGTTACCATGTCTCTCGCGACTAGATGATGTGTGCGTTCTATGTCGACGAACTTGAAAATTTGGACGACCCGCCTCGCGAACAGAGTATCATTTCCGACGAACGTTATGTTATTCAAATATCGAGTGTGTATGGAGAGAGGGCGCACACCGACATACGACACGGATATCGTGAGGATAAAACCGCGCGGGACGACAGCGATATCACCGCCCAACGTCATCTCCGGGTGTATTTCTCGAGTGCCAACGTACTGTATCACCAGGAATGGCTCGCTGATATTCTGCGTACATCACGCGGAAAGCAAACACCGTTTCATCGCCATCGTACTCGAGAAACCGAATTTCTTGTGCTCATCAGTGTCTTGAGGAACGAGCTTCCAAACCAAGCCTACTTCGCGAACCAGGAACATTCATCTCCGCAACCGCCTATGTAAATATTCAATCGTTCATGAAGCTTTGAAGCCTGAAGGGCGATTCATTCAGTTCTGGAGAAGGAAGGTATGGAAGCGATCACACGTTAACAAATTGACGACCGGGAATCAATAGATATTTTATCTACTGTATATATTCTCCCCCAGTCAGCGAGGATATGGGACAGGCAAGCAAGGTAGGTCACTGAGTAAGTACTGAAGGGACGATACCGGGATCAACAAGATCAACTCGAGGGGAGTGAAAGAAAATGGAACATGCAGAGCTCAGGACGAGAACCAGCTAGTGCCGAGTACCTCTGCACCGAAAGCAATGCACAGCATTTCTTTGCTTCTCTATGCACAAGTCAACACGAAGACTGTAAGTAGTGTGTTGGCTTGCACTTGCAACTCTAACAACCAACCGAGTCGAGACTCGTTTAGATGGTGTTGTAGCTCTGACCGAGGGCAGTGAGCTGGTTGTTGCTGTTGACGAGGATGTTCTGGCCAGCCATAAAGTAGGCGTATCTCTCGACGCCAGACAAGCCGTCCAAGAAGGGAAGCATCGTGTTCAGGAAGGCTTGTTGCTGTTGGACGGAACCGCTTGCGCCGAACTATACACGTGACAAAGAAAACGTCCTATCAGCTCTGGAGAATCGACCAACCTTGAAAGGAGAGCAGAAACCACGTACCTCGGTAACCCAGACAGGTTTTTTGTATTTGGAGGCGACACTCGAGATGTAGTTCTGGAAGTAAGCCGTGTTCGTTGCGGAGTCGTAGATATGGATGGCGATGGCATCGATGTGGCAACCGGTGCAAGCGGCCAAGAAGCTATCGAGCCATCCGGTACCCATGGACGGGGGAGCACCGTTGGTAACAGCAGGAGAGACGAGCTTGGCCTTGCCGGCGAAGGGTTCCATGTACTGCTTCCAAGCTGCAGCTGCGGCGGCGGGACTCAGGTTAGATTGGGCTCCCAGGTCAGGTTCGTTGAATCTGTTCCAAAGATAGATATTGAAATATCATATCACATATGTTGTCAGCGGAAGATGCACAGAGAGATCCGAAAGAGGAGGAGGAACTGTACCCGAGGAGGTGCGTAGAGCCGGCTGCAATGGCGGCGTTCGCATGGGCAGACCAGCCGCTGGCGTGGTTGGCGTCCGTGCCCCAGAGCATAGGGACGTATTCGACACCGCTGTTCAAGCTGCCGTCATGGGTGGGCGCCCAGTTGTATGCCCATTTGATCCTGGCGACAAAAATAACAATGAGCACGCCAAATATACTTTTTTTTTTTCAGCGTCCGCGTGGGCGACTTACTTGCTGCCGAAAGGATGGGTCGCGGCGACGTCGTTGAAGGAGACACCGCGTTTGGAGCCCGGGTTGGACGCGGTGGAAAGAGCCTGACTACCGCTGTCGGGGGTGGACTCTGGTCTGCAGGAAAGGTCAATATGAATGCCTCGGCCGAGGTACAAAAAGGTATGACTGACGCTGCAGTGGTCCCACCAATGGTGACAGACGGTCCACTTCGGCGGTAGTGACGCTTCATGTGGGAGTGGCCCTCGACGGCGGTGGCAGCACACAGAATGAGGGAGATGAAAGCAGTGGCGAACTTCATTGCGAAGAGCTGAAGATTGTTCAGAAATTTCCTATTTGGGGGAGGCCCGACTCGCAAAGAGTGAGTGGTTGGGTTGAATGAATGTGCTCGTCAATGAACGACAGAAGGGGCTCAACGGGGAAGACGTCGAGAAATGCGAGGAAAATGACACAGAAAGGCTGAAAGATGGATGTTGAAGATGGAGGTGTTTTAGACGGGAGATATATAAGTTCTCAAATACCTGGAGGAGAGACGCTTAGATAAGCAGGGTCACTCACTGATCGATTTGCTGGCCACCGTGCGGTCGCGGAGGTTCCCATCCCAACAATATCATCTGTCGACTCTGGGACCCGCAGCCAGCGCGCAGTACAGCGCGCAGACGGTCGAACGCACTGGACGTAGCACTGTATTTTAAAAGAGCATGTCAATCCAGAGAAACACCCGTGTTACACCAAGCAACACTTACCTAGCGTTGTCTGCTAGGCTAACCACCTTTCAAGAACATACGGCACATCACATCTTGGTGGTTTCATTTCAACTTCAAACACGATGGAAAATGAAAACAATAAATAATTGCGTCACGGCATTGACCCGATCCGTTAGGCACACCAGGTACAGAAGGCGCTCTAGACTGATTCACCTTGGCAACCCCGCGTTCCGAGTCGGCGGAGTCTTAATTTTATTATGCCCTTTCTCGGCAACGTACATAAAACCAAACCGCTACTTGCAAGAACTTCTTCTTCAACCATCGTCATACCGGACAGCTTAGCAATATAAACGCTGCTCTTGAAAAAAAAGAGCTACTTTTGTCTTCCTTGATCCACCTCCAAACTAGAAGGCGTACTATGATATCAAGGGTTACTCTGGTTATCTGTTCCATGTGATGTATCACCACAACACTTGGAACAGAAAGCACATTGTAAAAAGTAAGCACGTTTCACATGTGTGGTACTAGTAGTAACATCACGCTGAGTTGTCTTCTTCGCACTCACAGCCCAACCGAGACATCGAGCTGCACAGAACAATTTAACTCATCCAGACGCACCGAGAGCGTGTTGTCTTTGCCTTTAGACTCGACGACCATGCATGTGGAAAGCGTGATTGTTATACATATGCGTTGCCGCAATGTTGCCGTTGTCTGTCGAGGCTGTATAACACAGGCAAGTCCACACTGCAAGCCGCCATCAACACCTATGCATGGCGTTACTTCGCCGTTCTGGCTATGAGTCGCCCATCCTTCGCCGAAACTTCGTCTAGAAGGTAAAATGTACCTTCTAGCCTTGGATCTGAGCGGTAAGTAAGTCCGAATCGCGCACTACACAGCTCATGGAATATCATCGCTGACATGAATATCAGGGTGCTCGATAGCGGTGCTTATACAATCCCATGCTTGCATTTATCAGTCGATTCGGTACCAGAAGCCTCAGCAGCGTTTACAGACGACGCGCGACACCTCATACTCGACAGTCGCCCCTAAGGAGTATGAGGAAATACACAAGTCATCTTTCGCAAGGAGTGGTCGCTCAAAATTTCGAGGGTGACTACTTGTGGAGTATTTCCTCGATCTATAATGCACGGATCACCAGCAAGGTAAAGTGAAAGGCGGGTTTGGGTGGTCCATGCTCTTCTACAGAGAAATACACGCTCAGGGCGTTCACAATTCCCGCCGGATTTAGCGGACAATATGACAACTAGGGATAAGACGCCTCCCATTCTCATAGATGGCTCCCCACGTTCTAGAACTAAATGGTAAGCACAAGGCTGTGGAAAGCGATGATGCGGATCATTTGCTGATAGACTTGCAGAGAAACCTCTATAGCAGTGCTCTACAGTAACGAAGAGAATAAAGTAGTAATGATGGGGGGTCATCAAATCATTTGACAGTGGCACGTTGGCGAACACAACGACAAGAGCCAGAGCCCAAGCTCCAGTGTAAACAGAATCTCACAAAAATAGATAGGAAAGTCACGGTGAGGGAGAATATCAATCAATGTAGTTGATACTCACACTTGGCATTTGTATGGCATCCCAGGTCATTGACGGTTGAAACCACCCGTCGAGAGCCCTCTTCGAATTCGAGGTTAGGCCATGATAGCTTCAGACCATTAGAACACTCCTAGAATGATACTTATACCGTTTCCAGCGAAAAGTACGTATCTCTCGCAGCCCACAGTAAGTCTACTTGATGAAAATGGGACCAAGTAGATGATGTGAGTGTTTTACACCGTTAATGGAAAAAAAAAAAAAGTAACCGTCTCCTCAGGACTCGACAAACATGTTCACCTCTTTCCTATCCGGGCACATGGTGTAGTTGGTTATCACATCCGCTTAGCATTAGCTTGCGTTTGCGGGGGGTGCTGGGTTCAATTCCCAGTGTGTCCAATCTTTTGATTTTGCGCTCTTCTTTCAACTTTGTAAGTTTAGAATACTGATTGCACCTCTTAGAGGTTACTGCCTTTTTTTACTGGCGGTTTCTATTAATTGCTGCAATGGGTGGCCCCAAACAAACACGACCAAGCAAAGACCGTTGTGGGCGCTTCATGTTTGCTGTTTTTCTATCTTTGCTATCATCCATGGCAGTACTCACGCTGGCAGCTTCTCGCGCTCGACTCGTAGGTTTAATCAATGCATTCGTCGGAGGCTATACCATGCATGAACATGTGGTTGGACTACCTGCGATATCAGCCCTTTAGCGGTCTCATCAAGGTGTCAGCTCTTGCCTGACTGCCGAACTTCCATTTCGTCCACTTTGAACCCATTGCTCAACCCGTTCTAAACCCCAAAGCGTACCTCAAGCCTAACAGCAAGCCGAATGGAAGCCACTAACCAACTGTGGTTTCCTTGTGCTTTGCAAGGGCTGATGAATAATGCTAGGTCTCTTATGCTTAGAATCATTCGATGACGATATAATTGGCCTAACTGTACAGCGCTCTCGGATCAATCGCGACCCGGGCGAGACCAACCTGTCGAGATACAAGCAACTAGCAACTACAAATACTCGGTATCAATGATAGCAAGTACGCTCATACTCAAATGATGAGGACACTACGATTGCTGAATTGCTGGGTGATGCCAGCGAACTTGGAGGATTTCTTCGGCCTTCGGACTCACGACGGAGAACGAGACGAGGGTACCGTGGGAAACGAGCGGCTCCGGCATGGATAGGAATAAAAAATAAAATGTAAATCCCAATTTCCCGTACCTTCCAACCTCGTATAGCTACTCGCCAGTTTTGCTATTTCTTTTCGGTGTATTTTTATTATAGAAGCCAGCAACATAGAGCTTTAGGAGAAGGAGAACTTAGAAGGGATGGGTACACGATCATAGACGCGGGGTTAGTCATTGCCGAACGGCCGGAGACACCAGGAATGGCCGGGATAGGCGCTCAATGTAGCTTGTAAACATGGAGGGGGGTCCAGGGGGAGACGATCAGTGGCAAGAAAAGAAGCAGCGTCGGACTGTCTCTCCTCGGTATATAATAATCCTCCCACCACATTCTCACCTTTCTTCCGCTCATCCACGTACGCCCCCTTTACGCCCTGCTCACGCCTTTTTCTTCTTGTCTGTCTCGCGGTCGCATTTTACGAGGATCGAGAACCACGAAAAACGAACGATATGCCAAACACACTCGAACATTGGAAACACACTCCTTCAACGGCAGGGGTCGTCTTCTCCCTCGACCTGCCCTACCGCCCGCCCACCAATTCTATCGGCGCTTTGTTATGGCGAGGGCGGATGTGCGTGGAGAGTACGCTGGGGTTGTCGATCATGGAACCATGGGAGAAAGTAGCGACTTGTGCGTGGCTCCTATCTTCCTCTCCGCTGCCCCTCACCCTTTCTCGCACTCACATACGCACGGTTATGTATAGTGATGTTCTTTTATTCGCTTCTGCTGCTCACGTTCACGAGCGTGTGGAAGTTTACACCGTTGCAACTTTCTCTCCTGCAAGAACGCTTGACGTACTACTTTTATGGGCACGAGGAGAAGGGTGCCGCCGTTGTTACTCGCGTCGTTTCAAGATTGACGGGTCATAACATTACCGGAGAGCTTTAATGCCTTTTTCTACCGTCGCGTTTTGGAGAGGGTGTTGTAACATTTTTAGAGTGTCTAATGTCGTTTTGTGAGTACGCTTCAACTTTACTGTCCTTTTTTATGATGCATTTTACAATTCAGCTCACTCCGAGTACTATAAAGTATCTGTGAGGATATATTGTTTCCATATTTCTATCTGATCCCCAATGCTCACCGTGCGTTTGTTCACACTAACTGACTCACTGGTTTCTTTTATGCAGGTTAATTGTTTCTGTGGCACATCCTCTACTTGTATACAGTATGATACCTTCTCTCATGTATTTCCCTCGGTACGGAGGCTTTTCAACGTCATGACATAATTTATCGGACGTCTGTTTCTGAATGACCAGTGAGATGAACGACGTCGAAGGTTGCCTTAAGTTCTCCCGACGATACGAATTGATTCCTCCCCAGTCGGCCGTCGGCTATCGAATGTTGCGAAGCCCGTGACGAATCTCAGTATGTTCATGCATAGTACGCCCTAGAAGTTGGAAAGCTCCCGCCACCATCTTTACAGCATCGCGATCAAATGTTCGACTACCGAGCTCTCGCCTTCACAAACGTTAAAGTCTATATCCTTTATTTCGCATTCACGTGGCATTATCCTGTACGCATTTCTCCTCTTGCGGCAAGATAGCGACCAGCAAGTAATAATCCCACAAACATTAACGCGTTAGTATGTCTAGCTGCGGAAACTCATGTGCATCCTTGCGTCGGATGTTATCCCACAGCTCTCATCTGTCAATCCGCTGTGAAAACCGTCCTAGTTGGATTGAGGAGATGTAGCGTTATTCTGGCGTTCACGTTATCTACGGCGGTCAAGTACAAGAACAACACATACTTACCAGGTATATATATATATATATACCAGCAAGAGCTTCTAGCACTCATATCGCTACCTCCCCCTCACCCAATTCTCCTACGAATAGCAATCATGCCGCTTACCGAAACTCTCCCAGCAGATCTAACCATCTACATCCTCTCCTTCCTCTCCTTTGCAGACATCGTCACTCTAAGCGTGCTTGCCCGCTCTTATCACCACTTCATACAGAACCACGAAGATGCGTTGTATCACCAGCTCGCCGTGTCGCATCGGTATGCGAAGAAGGGAAAGTCGTTGGAGGGGTTGAAGGGGGAGAAGGGTGTGGTGCGTGTAGACGGGGCAGTGCAGACTTGGAAGGAATTTTGTAAGTGTGTCTCTACCTAAGTTACCTTCGTGCGAGAATAAGATCCATAGACTCAACTTGGTGAACACTCATCATATATGGAGGTCGAGCGTCCCATATCCTCACAATGAACTGGACCGGTCGTAGGTCTGCGTGTGTTGGTGGGTATACATCCCTCGATGGATGGAACTTGGACGACGGGAGCTATGAGGTTCAAGAGTTTGCTATTGACGAGGAACATGGACTCTTGCTCGCGTTGATCGGGAGCGCGGCGAACGCTACGGGTCCCGGGAAAGTGTTGGTGGCGAGTACGTTGGATGGGGAGAAGGTCGTTTGGACTCTATCCGATGTGAGTTGATGATGTTGATTGTTTTTTGAGGAACATCTGTTGTTACAGTGCTCACAGCATTTGTTTAGGTATCCCGCTTCGCCCACTCGGGTTCGTTCCTCCTCGTCTGGCGTAGTCCGGATATAACATGCAACATCGAAATCTGGGGATACGCCTCACCACCACCGCCTCTCAACGCAGACGACTCTTCCAAACCCACTTCCTCACCCGGGACTTTTGTTTTACACGCCATCATCCCCACCCCACCAGGCGGCTGGCGCACATTCGCGTTCCACGCACCCCTTGTCGCACTCGTCAACAGAGACCAATGGCACCTCGTTCACCTGTTCGACTTTTCTTCCTCCCTCGCCATCACTGATGAACGTACGACCACGAGCACGAATGGAAACAGTCCAATCAAACTGCAAACAGCACAACTCATCGACCTCGACCCTCTCCTCATCTCCAACTCCTCCGCACCCGACCCAAACGAGCGACACTCGCTCATACGCTCCGTCTTACTAGACTTGCAGCTCTCGGCTAAATACTTGTGTGCGTGTTTTGACTCGGCGATGGTGGTGGTTCGGTTGAGGCGGTCTACGCTCGCAGATGGAGGTCTAGTAGTGGGTGGGAAGGATGTTCAAGTTAGGAGGGATGTGGTTATGGTGGAGGATACGAGGCATCCGGAGGACGGGAGGCGAACGTGGCCTGCTGCTAAGCGTGTTCTTCGACCCGGATCCTATGCTGCACCAGGATCTGCGAGTTCCGAGTCGAACTTGCGTTCTGGTGGTGTGGGTACGACGGAGTATGTGAAATCGATGGTGACGACAGGTGCGGAGGTGGTGGAGGAATACAGAGTCGAGCTGCTCACGAAGACGGAGCTGGAAGAGGAGAAGTGGGCGAACAGTGGTGCGAATGTGAGGGAGGGGTATAGGTCACCATGGTACAACCCGAACTTTATCTCTGGTAACGTCTCCTTCAATTCTGTCCTTTCTACTACTCTTTTTCAACTTCGTATTTTGGCATTGAACATTTGCACTGCATAGCCCAATTCTCGCCAAATGGCAAACACCTCGTCGTCGGGACGACCTACCGCTACGTCTGCCTCTTCACCGACATCGACCGTATGTTCGACGCCGGTGTCAAACCACAGGAGATCATGCAGAAGATGGCGCTGGAAGAACCTGTGAGGTTCATAAAGTGGTCAGGACACGAGAGAGCGATTGTTTTGCGAGACGTGCGTTTGGTGTGCTTTATGGGCTTGATCCATCTTCGCCGTCAAGAAAGGTTGCTGATGCGGAATGATTGTTGTTGGGGTTGACGATAGGACGAGAACGATACGTGGGTGTACGATTTGTGTCCTAGGTACCACTCGAACGCTACGTCGGAAGAGGAAGAAAGAGATGGAGACGAACCGACTCTTCGACTAGAAGGGGCACGGGTTCTTCGTGTGACGGCTTTTGAACGCCCGAGGGTACATATACACGGGAGCGTGCAGCTACGGAAGACGGGGGTGTGGATGATAGCTGACTTGGATCGGATGTTGGGCGAGGGAGAGGCAGAGGGTGGGTATTCGAGTTGTTGTGTTCGTTGGAGGTGTGGGGTTCTACTAATGATTGGCTGCAGGTCCACCTCGAAGCAGTACGGTGTGCTTTCTTAGTTTTGCGACTGAAGGGATTTAGTTGGAAGGAGGTGTTTGTAATATATGGATGGGTAAAGCTCAAGTGTGTCGATCGCGGTCTGTGTATTAACGTTTAACAGTGAGCACGTACATATTCGATTGTTGACATACCTAGTGCTAACATTTGCTCTAAAAATCAAAGGTGTTTAGCGTCTGCAAGTACGATTGTATTCAAGGAACGAGTTCGAATGCTCCAATTCGTCAACATCACACTCTACCAAGCGCCATCAGCAAATTCGTTATCGTTCATAAAATTGGTTTACCTCACTTGGTCACGGCGTTCATTAATCCACCACCCACTTTCCGTTTAGCCCAACTAACCAAGTATGTTTCTTTGGGGCACCCAACAGCGGGAATTAAAAAGCACTTGAAATGAACCCCCTAAGATCTTTCTCCTAAGGACGAGGGGACGAGGATCCATTTCGGTGTCTCGGGGTATTAACGTATTACAGGCCTAGAGGAACGCTGGACGCGGTAAGTAAATGAAGTCAATATTAGGGAAAAGAGTGTTTATTATGCTCAAGGTCTTGGCGAGCCAGCCAGTCCTCGTTTTTTCTGTTCGGTTCCGTGGGTACACTGGCACCATCGGGTGCGCGTTGAACGTTGATCATCAGAACCACTGCCTATTTCTAGCCAGTGTACAGTACTTTCTGCTCAATAACCTCTAACCGCTGATCATATATACACATTTGCAGATTAAAGCTTCGCGAGGTGATCCTACTACACTCTCGTTATCTAGCGTATGGCAGTACTCGCGCGCCGCTGAAAAAGTATAATCGACATTCGACGTGTTCGATTATCACCCACTCGATGCAAATAACCCTCCAATTGGCGATAGTGCTTTCAATCGCAACCGTTAGGAAGGCGAAAGAGGCGTCAACGATATCCTCGTGGGTGATAACGATAACGATACTTAGAGACGACCCTCCCGGGGATGCATCGATGAATATGGACATACACACGTTACTTACTCATTGTGCTGTCGACGGGCCGGTTGTTTGCAGTGCTTCGTATTCAAACCCAAAGCCGAAATATCTGACTCGCGGTACGTTCGAATCTAGGAACTTTTCGCTAAAGTTATTCTTGACTTCATACAGGACGCCACTTCGGACAGCAATACCAACTCGGATACACTCCCCCTCCTCCTCCCCCTCCTCTATCACATCTGCATAAACTTCGGCTCGCAGCAGTCATCTGCTACCTACTCGTAAGGTGAGGACTCTTTAACACGTGCTGTGAATGATCTAGATTCTATACATATGCCGTCAACGAAGCAGGAAGAAGTTCTGGTGGCGGAGCGCACATGATAGGGAAAACTCAACTGTGTTCTCGAGGCTGAGGGTACTCTATGGTACATACTACGCGTTAATACAGTAGATCTCAAGAGGAGAAGTGAGATAACTTTACGTTCGCGATGGGGGGTTCTTGGTTTCCATGTTTTCTGACCGGGTGGTCAGCTATGTAGTAGTGGCTGACTTGAATACGGTATAGTGTCGTGATGATTGCGGCATATGCTGTTATGCACGTTCAAGATACATGGTTACTATTTATTATATAGTTTGCGCACATTAATAAAAGAGACCAGTGATGCAAGTCGTTCAAGTGCACAGTACTCCGAGGTCACCGTTAACCACGAGTCCCATTCGACGACTCAGACTCGAGCTTCCGTCGACTTGAACAACCAACAAAGACCAGCCAACACGAATATCTGAATGGCCGATTCCACGACATATATACATACAGCGTGCACCAAAGTTCCTTCTCACCCCCACCTCCACATGCCCGTCCTAAGGCTTCTCGATTCTCTGATTCTTCGTTGATTGTTTATAATCGCATTCAGCGAATGATTCCCCCTTCAATACTAGTGCTATATAGATTCAACCCCCCGGGGCGAACGACGGAACTCTACGTAATCTACTAAACTAATAAACTGCATAGGTTAATTATACACACGAAACGAAGATTCCGACACGACGTCGACGATCACGATCCTTTTGTTATCCATCTCCCGACCAAGTTGAACTCTGTACATACATACATAAAAAAATGAATGAATGGATGAATGGTGCGTTGAGTGTTGTTGTAATACGTCTATGTAGGAGGAGTGAGGAAGAGGAGGGAAGGGAAATAATGCTGGTACATAAAAAAACCATCCATTAACTCGAGTGAAAGAGTCTTGGTACTATAAAATTGTCAACAAAGCACGTCCCGTGATGATGGTGAACAAGGCAGAGGGTCCAGTTGGTATCATAGGGAGTCGGGGGCCTACAACAAGTCATGATGTCTGTCCAGGATATGACTGAAAACCCCTGGTGGTATGGGGATATCGCTGGGGTGTGCAGTTAATAACACCCAAGGGGTTAATACACCCAAGGAACAAGCTTCCACGGGACCCTCCTCTCATACTCCTCCCACACCTCCCCAAACACCCCATGGAGCTCTTGATCCTCGACTACCATCCGTCTGTTTGTACTTCGGAGCGCGAAGAGGACTTTGACGGTCCAGAACGCGAGGAGGGCGAACATGACGAGTTGGCCGAGGGTCGGTACGTACGTCCACCACCCTCCTCCTCCTCCTACCATCCCTCCTGTACCCGAACTTGAACTCCACTTCGAACACCCCAACGACAACCAACACTCCCTAATCCACGACCCCCTCGCTACTGCCATAACACTCGGACCCAACAAGGTCATGTAGATCCCGAGATAGCTCGGATGGCGGACGTAGGCGTATGGGCCTGTGGTGATGAGTTTGTGGTCGGGTTGGATGGTGACTTCGAATGTGAAGAGGGGGCCTAGTTCTTTGAAGCAGCGTTGGCGGAGGAGGTTGCCTAGGATGGCGGAGAGGGAGCCTAGGATGAGGAGGGGGGTTGGGGTGAGGAGGGGTGAGAGGGGTAGTGGCGGTGTTGTTGTTGTTATTGATGAGGAAGAGAGAAAGGAGGAGGAGAGAGAGAGGAAGGAGGGGTTAGGGCATGTTGAGATGGGGATGGGGAGGGAGGGGTGGTATGCGGTGAGGTAGGTCGCTAGGGCGTCTGAGAGCGTCATCATGCAGACCATCGTCTATCCGAGACCCCACGGCTCAGCTTCCTACGGCGATCATGGTGAACAGAGAAGGAAACGTACCTTGCTGCACCAAGTGACCCATTGGACTGCTCGTTCGAACAAGGTCCGGTTGTTGGATACGACCACTGTTTTGGGAACAGCCTTGTGCGGGGGCGTCAACGAGAAATGGACAGAGACACCCGTGGCGAGTAGGAGCGCGATCTTCATTAATGGCGCCGAAGTCAGCGGGACCATAGCCATTGTCGTCGTCGTCGTCGTCGTCGTCGCCGTCGAGAGAGAAATTGACAAAGACGACGAGGTGTTCATGAACTCGAAGTGGGCTATTTTACCTCGGTTAATAAGAGTCCCTCGGGGGAGCGTGCACGGTGACCGACGGGGGGTTGGTGTGGTTCTTCCTTTTTGCAAAAAAAATCGTTTTCGGATCTGCTCTAGGTCGATAACAACGTTATTTACGTGTGTTTCTCCCGTTGGTTGACGTTGAAGATGTGGGGGTCGGACGGATCCGAGGCGAGATGTGGTAGGGAGGGGAGAAGAAAGAACGGGGGGGAGGAGGTTGCTGTGAGAAACGGGGAGATGCTGTTATATAGCCCACGGGATTAGACTCGCGAGGAGATTAAACGACAGGTGTGAGTACTTTTGAGTACTGTATGGGAGGGTTCTCGAGTTTCGCATTGTACACTGTTTCGAGAGAACGTTAACTGCACCCACAGAGTGGTGCGTGGTGGTAGACGCACGCTGCGATCTCTCGGTGCCAATCATCTCTCTTTTTCCCTTTTATCAACTTTGGAATTAGAGTGGGCCCTGGGATGGCAGCAGCAGTCAGCGCAACACACGCATACAACCGCGGTCGACGATGATGAAGTGACGCACCCGTGGGCTGATGACTGCTTGATTAACGTTTGGCAGCGTACTTGGCATTCCCAGACGTTTGCAATATCCGTCCAGCCGCGCGTAATATTTCCCTCTCGGCCTTTGCGCTGGTTTCCGAGTCGGCACGCCGCCGTGCAGGGACTCGAGGGGAGGCTGAGCTCGGTTCAGGTCACCGCTTACGGCAGCCCTCGACATTCCAGCCCTGTCCTGTTCAGATGGAATCCACGCAGGCCCAACAACAAACGACGGACCTCGTAGGTGTTTTATGTCATGACGGGCGACGGTTGTTCGGCCTGCAGCGTATGGAGAGTTCCAGGTCGCAACATCGTGTTGTCTGTCCAACGTCCTCCATATGATGTTTTTCTTTTCTTTTTCTTTTTTACATCTCCGACGGAATGATCCCACAGATGGGAGGATGACGGCGTGAGTTCATGAATTCTAGAGCTTGGGTGAAGTCGTCTCATGATTTTCGCCAAGGTGACATCGTGGCCGTGAGTTGTTTTCAATAACAAGTACACCGTTGTTACTATGTGTGTAGAGCTCATCTTCATTCCAAAGCAAGTACCTCCTGCATCTAGAACTTCACCAACCTCTCTCAAGGCCGTTAAAAGTCCCCAAGTCGTGAAACACCGCACATAATTTCCACCTCTGAGCCGCTACGTCAATCAACCACGTCAAACCGTATCTTCTCCTTTTCCCCGATTGCAGAGGAAAGGGCCGAGAGAACTTTGGGGGTCAGCAAGTCCACGGGAGCTGCAAGTACGCATCCCTGAAGTTGATTTCGAATTTCTTTATTCCAATTGTTTGTTTGTTTGTTTTTTTCCAGCTTTACAACGGCGAACTAACTCTGTTCCCGGCAATCTAACTCATCAGCGGAAATATACGGCAGTTGTCATGAATGCCGTGCAGGGGGTGTGTGCTTTGCTGCCAGCGAGTCGCCTTCGGTGCACGTATCCCATCGTAAGTAGCCGGCTCTTCCGTAGTCAGTATTGCATCCAAGCCCTGGACATGCACACCGGCACCCCTTTGCAATCCATTAATTGAAATAATAGTTCATGGTACTACTGTACTTGCAAGTAACGGTGCTACCAGTCCAAGGCGTGTATCCAATACACGAGACGTTCTCTCCTTGTTTACCGGCCCCTCCATACGAAGATCTCTCGAGAAAAGCACCACATACTCAATCAAACGTGTATGCACCGCACTCTTAACCGGTAACTCAAACATCCATCGTACTTGGCACCCCACAGCGTTGGGTTCTGACACCTGCCCCTCCATAGAACACGGATACAATATAACATCCTATATAGGACGTTTAAATTACCTCACGTACAGCAAGGCTTGCTTGGATTCTCCAAAATTGCATAACAAGTATACAAGTACTTGGAATCCCTCGGCTAGGTCCCCGACCTCCGCATAGCACCAATCGTACATACGCCTTCAACAAGGAAGATCGGTGATAACCTCACCTCTCTCTCCCTTGTTCACCGGATCTCAACAAAAAAAATCCAGATATCTGGGTTCTCTGGGTTTCCAGATATCCGCTTATCTCCCAGGTCAACTACATATCGATATCATGCGTTCGAGATTTCTTGGGCTTCCATCCATCCATCCATCTATCCAGGTTTCTGACTTGAACCATCTATTGCCAGAAGGTCTGCTACTAGGGAATATCGGATATCTGACAAATTGGAATGCATAGTCGTGGTAAGTTCAGGCTTTTGGAGGGTACCGGTGTTGCGTATACTGTAATTGTACAGGTAGGACTTCAATTTGACTCGTAGGCTGAACCAGGCTTTGAACATCCAATTACTTGTACGTACGTGGCACCTGATGCAGATGTATGATAAAGTTACTACGAGCCGCATGAGAGTTGGCATCTGTGACGGTACCTAGGCTATGCTCGAAGTTGTCGTGTATAGTAAGGAGAAGGAGGGATGCAGCATCGAACTCGATTCTCGCAGGGGCTTGTGACAATGGTTTGCGAGCGGAGCGAATACAATAGAGCCAGAGTCCGAGTGCACACTGTTGGAACGAACACCCCCGGGCCGTTCAAGAAATCGTCGTCACGTCCACTTTGCACCGTACTTTGCTTTCCACATCGAGTAACTTTTTACATCTCAAATCGTTCAACTTAGAAAGTATTATTCTACAATTTATTGCGATTTTTGACAACGTAAATTTCCGCTGTTCGACATTGCGGACAAGTGTGCCCACCGGCCACGCGTCCCGTCACACATTGTCACAATATCACATGACAGAGATGTCTGAGACGCGTGCGCCGTGCACGTGCACCTGCGCTTAGGGCTGGGATGGCACCACCGACTCACCGAGGTGATATCGCACATCTCTGGCCGCCACTTGCTCTATAACCCATATATTATATATCGACAATCCGAATTTCGTACGCAAGCTGAGACTCCTCGCTCCGCTCGCATACCCAGCACGCGTCGGTCCATGTTACTATTGGTTAAGTACCCGGACACCCGGGCGCTTTTTGGAAAGAGCTGCAAGTTGTAGAGTACGTATGTTTATTCCCATTAATTTCAAGATTACCAATATTTTTATAATGCTCGACAAAATGGAACACTTATTGTGAGCTGACGTGCAGGTTTAGCCTTACAGCACAGCAGACAAGATGGGGGAGTGATGTTTTACCAGTGAGCAAGGAACGAGCGGCAAGTAAAACAAATGTTTACTAAGCGAGAGTCTGAATGCGGAAGTTGTTAAGATCATACGCGCGCCGCGTGTCCCTCTCTCTTCGACTTCCCTCTCGCATTCGACCTCTCGCCTGGGTTTTCCGCGTCCCACCCACAGCATCCCTCTTTTTTGTCTTAGTTGTGAGTCGTGTTTTCAACGCGTTGCTCCCCATCTCACACTCAGTCAGCAAGTCGGGCTCGTTAGAGCTAGCACAGAAAGGGAAGAAATTTCATTAGCTAGCAGCCTGAGAAGTTTAGTTATAACACTTAGCTCTAACCAAGGGACACAAGCTACTGCTTTCCTCTATCTTCTCCTTCTTTCATGCTAAGCTCAGCAGGAGCGCCCTAAGGGCGCACAAACCTTCCAACCGAGTACTCAAATTTTCAAGTCTTTTCAATCTCGGATGGTTTTGCTTCCCCAAAGCCGTCAGGCTTCGCCCGGCACCAACTTTCCCACTTACTCTCTTACATTAAGAATAGCCTTTCAAACAGATTAACCATCATTTCACTCTGATATATCAGCTCATAACAAGAGCAAAGGAAACTTGAGTTGAGGAAGTTGTCTGACTAGCCGATAGATCTCAACGTGGGAAAAAGGCAATACGCCGCGTATGACGATCAAATACTGTAGTCGCTCTTTCTTTCTTTCGAACACCTCCACCTCAAAGTCATGGGCCTTGGGGGGAAAATGTACGGGCAGGTCGTCTATGCAACAGTTAATGATGAGTACTTAGATGTTGCTTTAGATTCTTAGCGACATTTACTTGCATAAGTACTGTCAATGTTGGTGCGTCCCGAGTCAGGCTAGAGCCCTACCACCTTATTTCTACTTTTCTATCCAGCACAGCACCGACGTTCTCAGCTTCTTGATAATATACTAGTGGAAGATGTTATATCAGATGCAGATGCAGGATATGGTCGCTACTGAATATCATCTCACATTGAATGGACACCTGAGCAAGTCTTTCCGTAAGGTATCTACGTATCATATTCGCTATACACGCCTATCACTTACCTGATATGATTATCCATATAATAGCTGTAGCTTGCTGTAGAACACAGCAGTCGAGGGGCCATTTTTGAGCAGTCTCCACGGGCACAGGATCTCGTATCTAATTCTGTGATTGAACGAGGAGTATTAAAAGCAAGTAACTCTACTTGTGCGTAAGTGCTACGATGCACAACAATTACATTGCTGATTTATTTCACAAGATGGCCGCCGTCTCTGTGCAACATGATGGTGATAACGACGTAGAACGCTCACGCAACCAGTCCCCTCGAATGCGACGATAGGATCTCCAGAACGCCCCTTTTCTCCAGTCAAGTTGAGGATACAAAGCTCTACAGGTTGTTTGCCAGAGGTGACGCACTGTGCCAGGGTTCACCGCCTCAAAGGTTTAATTGGCTCTACGGCATCTCGGAGGGTCAAACCGCTGGGTCACGGTATAGTAGCCAACAACGACCCACATTCGAGTCCTCGTTGGTCAACGGAAGTACCCTACCAGAAGACTCATATTAATATGTTACCTAGGGTACGGATATCGCAGAAGGATGAGACTCATAACTATGATCCTGTGAGTGATCATATCAGGATGGCTATCTGTTCAACTTATAAGATTGTTCTCACGTACTCTCATGCTATAGTATATCCCCATCTACTCTTCCCCTTCTCCTGCACGGCCCCTTAAGGAGAGACATATACCGCACAAAAAAACCGGTTACTTGCCTTTCTGGTGCGTAATTTGACGACCATCCGATTCTTGATGGTTATTCATTGGTGCTCTTCAGCGGCTGTAGTATATCCCGCAATGGTATCTCTTGCGGCCAGCATACCTACCGAACTCTTCGAAAACATCTTGCTATTCGTCGGAGATGATAGACAACTCGGGCGTTGCCACAACCCACGGGCACGACGAGAGGAAATGAGGCACCTCTCTGCATGTGCAGCTACGTGCTTCCACTGGGCTCAGTTGACTAGAAGGCGCATGTTCCGGCAGCTCGCCCTCCGATCGTACGAAGACCTATGTGGCTTGCGCTCCCTCGTCCGTTCCTCCTCGGCAAACACTCGAATCGACCCTATTGGTAGAGTTCTCGAGCAACTCGTGGTTTTTTACAGGCTCGATGATCATCTATGGTTTCACAACATCGGAGGATTGAAGGCGTGCGGAGCAAATAGGTTATTCTTTGTAGAGCTGCACGTCAGCGGCCCTATACCACCCACTGTCACTAACGCTAGGCAACCCCCATTACACCCTTTATTCTATTCCTTGCCGAGAATTCTACCAATGGCTTCCTTCCTCAAGCTCGTCGTCGTAGTGTTCGCCGAGAACACCCATTTTCCTAATCCTACCTTGCTATACAACCTATTGCAGGACTGCCTGTCGCTAAGCCCGCTGCAGTTGTCCTGTACAAACCTCACCTGGGACCGAGAACCACAGACGTCCAGCATTCCATCTGAGGTCGACTTGAGACTGGCCTTCCGCCAAGATATCCGAGGGGGAGCCTGTAGATGCACCGATAACAACCTTGTAGCGGCTATGGCGCATAGCGTCCCTACGAACAGGCTACATCCTAGCCAGCCATACCTCGACCTCTCAGACTCTTCTCGTCTCCTCTCCATCATACGCAGCGCAATTCGTCCGTCAGCAAAGGAGCAGGACGGTTCACCTTGGAAGGCCTGGTTCCGCTCGATCCCTAACTCGGAGATTCGGAGTCATGTTCATACGACGCTGACTGAAGGTACGTATACCCAACCGTGCTTCTGGTTTCCGTCATCTATCATGATGCAAAGCTGAAATACTATATAGACAGCGATCTTGCTTTTGCATCAGACAAAGGCGTCCCCTTTTATGCCGTTGCCTCTCGACGACTTGGCGGAGACGACTTGAGTGACATGCGCCGCTATGTCACCCATGTTGTTATCGACATCCCATTCTCCAGCGAACCTGTCTATAGCGTGAAGCACTTGAAGACTTTAAATTGGGATCTATTCCTTTATCGAGTTGGACTCTTCCCTTATCTTCGTGAGATCGTCATCCAGAGTCTGATGGACTCCGTGCAACCAACAGGCAGGGAGAAGTGTCCAGCGACAATTGCCATAGTTGCATATTTGCTGAAAGCGTGGCCAGATGTGGTACGGAGGCTCCTTGTGGTCTATCGTTATTCAGGAGATGGTCAATGGACTCGAATTGAGCCGGATACGATGTTGGAAGATTTTAACAGAATGGTACTGTACTCCAAAATCTCCTACTACAAATTACTTACTGACGATGCTTTATTTCTTCGTTCAACATCGCCATAATGTCACTGTCGCTGCCTTTCTCCCTTCTATTTTATATCGGGCCTATAGAGGGAAGAAAATAAGGCGAGGGAGCACTTCGACGCTAGGCTCGCAGCTGCTCTCGAGTCTGAACTTGAACCATCGGATGAAGAAGAAGATCTCATCATTGACTACTTATCTTCTGGGTATTGACAAGTTCCAGAATAGACTAAGGAGGGCTGAGGCTCGAGCCGCGAAATCGAAGAGTCAGAGCCATGGGAGGAACGAAGCGTATTTTGCTCAGTTTCATCGATATTTCAAACACACACGAGACGAGACTTTGTATAAGCTTCACATGTTGAAAGTTGTTGAAAGTACATGAGTGTATCTGTAAATGAGTGGGGGTGCTTGGGTATAGAGTACGCAGGAATTTTTGTGATATACATATTGTACAAACCGAACTATAACGATCACTTCTACTTCCCTGTATATCAGAACAATGAAAGTTTTTACAACTAGAGGATGAGCGGAGGTAGAAGCACGATTATCGGTAACGTGCGTTATTCTTATTGTGCACAAAGCCCCCTTACTAGCAAAAACGATTGTTGGGGGTTAGTAGTATTCGGATGAGAGGCTGACATACTCACTAATAGCACAGTCGTAAATCATCATCATCCATATCCTACATTCAAAAATATTAATTTACGCAATCTATGATATTATGGAATTAGTGTACTTCACTTCACTGAAAACTCGATGTGCGACATACCGTTTCATACAATACGGCTTGCACATGTGACCAGTGTCCCAAGCTCCCAAATTAGAGCGACAGATGATCACCAAATACGACGTGTAAGTAACGCAAAACGCCCTCCTTGCCGTTTACAACCGCACCAACGAATCCGTCGGGTCTAACGATGACGACTGGAAAACCGTGTGTAGCGGGTGGATAAAACGTATGGGCGTGGTTTTCCACATCGATGAGGACTTCCACGCCACCACTGAGGCTGATGCCGCTGAGCGCTCCAGGGGTGGTATCATCCTTTGGAAGGACGAAAACGACATGCACAGTCCCCTCTGGAGCAGCTCTGAGAACCTTGACAGTTTCTGTGACGTCCACCAGATCCATACCGCCAACGAACACAAGCGCAGTGTGCCGAACAGGCTTGAACGTATCGAACAGCGTGGTCGACGTTTCTCCCAATTTAACCTTGACATTATTATTGGTGTCCCCGAAAGCAAGTTGCACGGGCACAAGTCCAGGTGCATCGGGAGCCCTGTCGCCCGCTCTTAGCACGCTCGGATCTTCAGGTCTGTAAGCAGCCGATACTGTATTGCTCGTACGGTCGGGAGACTGTTCATCAATGACGAGCTCACTGAACCGATAGTTGACGCCAAGTTGGTGCAACGTCTTTGGTCGTTGGGCAAAGGTGGGGTTATCGCCAGCTTTGAACGCTAGAGTCTTCTTCATGAATTCAGACGACATGGAGAGAACGTCTTTGGCGACGGGGCGGCGTTCGGCGTTGTAAGAGTCCAGAAGGGAAGGCGGGGCGTGGTGTTTGACGACGAGGGATAACTTCCATGCGAGGTTTAACTACATATGGATCACGGGAGGTTAGATAGATATATGTTCAGAGAAGTTTAAAGAGATACGTGCAGAATCTTGGATGCCAGTGTTCAGGCCTTGTCCGCCGGTGGGATTGTGCACGTGAGCAGCATCCCCAACAAGAAACACGTGTCCCTCGCTGTACCTATCTGCCAGCCTGATGTTCGGCCTTGAAACGCAGACGAGTAGTGAGTATCAGCTAATGGAGAATTTTTGGTATCGAATACAGTGACGTACCGGAATTCTGAGAAAGACCTGGTCTCACCAAACTGTAATTCATCTGGACTTCGATTGGTGACTTCGTACACGAACTTCAGGAGTGCTTCATGGCTAGTTGCAAGAGTGGCGAAATCTGCGTCCTTCCCGCCAACCATGAGAGTGAAGAAGCCTGGATATTCTGTCGAAATAAGACGCACGCTGCATAATCGGTATGAACGGTAAGCCGAGGAGTTATCAAAAATCATGGAAAGACGTACACCTTACTACTCTGGTCTCCCCATTGGTGCCAGCGCTCTGCACTAATGCCTGTTACTTGGATATCTGTAGATATCATGCGCATCGCTTCTTTAGTCTCTCCTACGAATGGTATGCCGAGCTGCTTGCGGATAACGCCTGCACATAAGATTAAGATTATTGTCAAATGAACTGAATCAAAAGCAGCATACTCCTAGCTCCTCCGGCATCGACAAGGTATTGCGCACGAATAGCCTTCGTTTCTTCCTTGTCTCCTACCCGATGGATAACTTCCGCAGTAATGCCCTCTCCATCTTGACTGAAGCTGATCAGCTCCGTACCCCTCTTAAGTGATACATTGTACTTTGCAAGATGCTCCCGTAAAATCTCCTCTGTATGGCATTGACCAATATTACGATGAGTTCTCTATATATACTCCTATTCAGCGCAACTCTCAAAAGCAATGTATCCAACGACCGAACTCACAAAAGGCACATCTGGAGTAGGATCTCCATAAGGTGCTATATCTATAAGCGTAGCAATCTCTCTCCCTTCTGGCATCTTGTATATCGCAGAATACTTGGTCAGCCGACTGCCCTCCCAGATGTCCAGCAGGACACCGAGGAACTTGAATAGCTCTAGAGAACGAGGCTGAATACCCGTACCACGCTGTGCGGTATGGAAGGTAGCCTCCTTTTCGATAATGCGGAATGCGGTGCCACTCTGGGCGAGCGTCAGTGCTAGGACTAAGCCACATGGACCTCCGCCAACCTGTATGTGTCACAATGAGCAAGGCTAGTAAAGCAGTGAAGAGAGTTTATCATACAATTAGGATAGGGGTGTCAAATGGTATAGATGGCATAGTAGTCTGCTTGAAGGGAGACAACAACGCGTAGTAAATATAGATATGGAGGAAAGAAACTTGGGCTTGAGAAACCCGAGAACAAGCTGGGGATATTTATATATATCCTCATAACAATATGAGAGCTTGTGAGTCTTTGCTTGCCGGAGCCGTTCGACCATTTATTTTGTCGATCAGCATATCAATCGGTAGCATCAATCTACTAGGTATTGAAATGTCGCCGTTTCGCAACCCACACTGAGGTTCCCATTTCGAGGTGTTGTGACTCGTGAAAGAAGCGAATTGCGAGGATAGAGTGTCGATGTTCGTTCTAGGTTTCTAAAATTAGGAGGTTATTTGTTAGGATTCTGAACGTACATACTTGATTCATCCTCGCGTGATCATTCGTAAATTTGGACAATATAGCATCGACCCGCGTGAAAGCCTATACAGTAGATTTGGGTAGATGGAATAAACGCACTAGGCATAGCGGGCACCATTAGTACCAGAATAACTGTCATCAAACCGCAAGGCTTGACAGAGAACTGACTAAATAAGTGACACGGATTGATAGGAATTGTCCAAACTCACAATGATACTAATGTCGTAGTCACCGAATCCGACTGAGAGTGGACAAACACTCACCGTGAGATGGCGTCTCTGACCTGCATCGGTGAGATGAACCAGTATAGGAAGGGGGTGGAAACCAGCATTAGCAAGTAGAGTATTAATAAGCATCGTGAGGTAGATCTACTTCTAGCCCAATATAAGAATTATGATTCCTCAAGTGCCTGTCGGTTTTCAGGTTCCCTGGCCCTCTGACTCTTGCTACGTATTTTGGGTCTTCTCTTGGCGTACCACTCCCAAGCAAACCGCACGATTTCACCGTCAGCATCGTAAGGTGTAGGAATCTCGGAGTACCCTGGGCGAGCTGTGGGATGTCGGACGTAAACGACAGAGCATGTCTTGAACGAGGGTTCTAGGTATGCAGGGACGAAGAGGAATGGAGAAGCGTAATCCGGTAGATTGAATGGTGTCAAGTCCGATTTTGATTTGTAGACAAGAGCATAAGGTTTTGCGCGTATGGAATTGGCGATACGCTCTGGTGCGGCCTGTTCCTCGTCACCAGAAGTGTTCTCTGTTTCGCCATCCTCACTAGCCTTCTTGGAAGACGACTCTTGAGGATGCTGCAAAAAGCGAATTTCTGCAGGGTCAACTGACACCAAGTCTCCAGGAGCGAGTCGTGTGCCAGGATTTTCATGCTTTGCAAAAGGTCAGTAAAACAGGATACAGTGTACTACATATGCGGGGCGTACCTTCTTCCCGTTTAACAAAACACTTCCATGAACAACCATCCGCCTGGCCTCATAGACACTCGGAGCTAGACAAGCCCTGAAAATTACCACGTCTATACGCCTCTCGACTTCCATAAACATCAAACTTCCGACGGGTGCTAAACCTTTGGCTTCCTCCTCCTCTCGTATCTTCTCCTCTTGCTCAGCTACGCTATCCTTCTTCGCCCAACGGGCAAGACCCGACTGCTCAACATCGATATTTCGTTTCACACGAGGGCGGACGTCCGGGAGAACCTTTGGCAAGTACCAACGCTTGAAGATCTTCTCCGGAATGAAGTCGCCATGGTAGGCACGAGTAAGAGCTTTTGACTGCCATCGTTGTGAAAAGAGTGAAACGGTGGTGCGCGTCCATTGGGCCTTCCTAGCTTCGTCTCCTATTGAGCGTCGATACAAGTTATACAAGTTCTGCGGCGACCAGCTCTACGTTGTTAAAATACTAGTGAGATCGCGAGAGGAAGGATCAAGAGTTTCCAAATACTAACCATTCGCGGTAGACACCGATTGAAGTCATAGATTTTGAGCTCCCGCATATTAGCAGAGCAAAAGGTGGCCGCACAGAGAGAAGGGAGGTGAACGGAGCTGGCAAGTCACCGGCGTCTTTGGTGAACAATCCTAAGAGGGAGCGCGTTGAAGTCTCTTTACGAATTTACTTACTGGGTAACGAAATCGTCTAATGCCCCCTTATAATCACCCTTTCATCGCTTACTTGCCACAATCCTTATCCATACCGTTCGGCTGTAGCTCACGCTCAGGATCCCACTACGATAAGTTACCATGGACCGCCCATATACACCGGTCGCAAGCAGTAGACGTAAGAAAAATCTAGGGCTTTCAACGCGAGAATATGCCAAGGTCAGTAGTCTTATAGTTCTAGCTCAATGAATGGTCAAATAACGCGTCGCAGGTGACTACCACAATCGCGTCTGCGCGTAAGGGCAGACAGTACGACGAGGAGATCGACGAGGAGCTTGCGCGAGAAATTCATTCTTCGAGAGGCAGTAAAGGTAAAGGTACGTTGCGGTAGCTCTTTATTCGCGCGTACGTATCTCTCTGACTGTAATTGTGCGTAACAAGGATGGGAAAGAGACGAGCCTTCGTTCATCGCAGAGGCGTCGTTCGTTAAAGCTCCTCTCAACTCACGCGTCGGGACAAACAACCCAACGTCAAGTGCAAAGGGAAAGGGTAGACAAGAAAGTTTGGAACGTGTTCCGTTGGAGATACAAGAAGCGTTGATTCTAGAAGATCTGCTCTTCGTGCTTATGGTCCGCGCAATTCTTTCATTTGGGTTCGGACAAGCCTTCTTATTAACCCTCTGCATATGAAGGGTATCGAGGGGACATATATAACTTATCCGCCAGATTACTCTCCCGAGGATGAAGACCCTTTGCAAGGCATTCGCTTCGCAGTATCTCCCTCCTTAGGTGAGGACAACCTTCTTCCTCCCTCTCAGTTATGCTTAGTGTTACATTAATCTAGATCCTTCCTTGCGTGATCTAGTGGAACGCATTCTCCCACTTGCTACATATTACACCGGGATAACATCGTTTATTGAGTCAAGAAGCCACTTGGATTTCGGGCTTGTCAATCATGCTCTCTGTGCTGCCATGCGTGAGATGTTGAAGGTAAATTAAAGGCACAAATCCGTTCTTTATCCAAACTCTGACAGCATCATATTATATACTAGGACTATCAAACACTTCTTGCACAACTGGAATACGCATTCAATACTTCCTCGCAGTTTACATTACAAAAACTGTGGTTCTACGTGCACCCCACGCTTCACACACTATCGCTTCTCTATCTCTTGACATCAGAACTCGCTACCGCAGATGACCCAGGCGGCTCAGAATCAGGCTCGGAGTCTTCTAGCGAGGAGGACGCCGAAGAGAATGCGAGGAACGAAGCTCTGGGATTAGGAGGTGCGAAGCTGAAGGCTGTATTGAAGGAGTACAAAACCGGTCAGATAGATGGTTCAACTACTATCCCAGTGAAGGGTGGCGAAGTCTTGGCCATTTTGCATGATCGCATGCAGAACATGTCTGGCGACCCCGCCGCGAAGGAATTGTACGGCGCTCTTATGCAAGCTGCTGGGAAGCCCTACGTGGATATGGTCCAGATGTGGATCCGGACAGGAAGGCTTGTCGACCCTCACGAGGAGTTGTGCGTGAAGGAGAGCAAGTTCATTAATCGTGGAACATTGGAGGTGGACTACACTGACGAATATTGGGAGCGGAGATACACAGTACGAATTTGTCGCCGTTTGACTGTCATTACGTTAAATTGGCCTTACCTCAGCTGCGAGATGGGTCTACGCTAGGTGGCTCGTCGAAGCGACATCAAGCAGGTATCCCTCTTCCGCGAATGCCTGGTGGACGCTTGCCAGGTGGTGCATGCATTCCCCCTCTGCTAGAACGGTGGAAACACAAGATGCTCTTGGCTGGCAAATATCTCAATGTCATCAGAGAATGTGGTATTGAGATCGGTCAAGACTCGAACCAAGCCAATAATGAGGACCTCTCGTTAGAAAAAGACAAGTATGCTTTGTCTTCACTCTTCGTCTCTGCATTCCACTGACCTATTGTAAAGGTTTTACAGGACAATAGACGACGCATATACACACGCGAACCGGACACTCTTACGCCTTCTTCTCCGAGACCAACAACTAATCCTCCGGCTACGGTCTCTGAAGCGCTACTTTTTCCTCTCTCAATCCTCTTTCTTGACACATCTTCTCGACCTTTCGCATTCCGAGCTACGAAAGTCCTCAAAGTCAGCGTCGTTAGTGAAGCTACAAAGTCTCCTTGACTTGGCTCTGAACACCGATGCCGTAGGCGAAGACGCGATGTTCAGAGAGGACGTAAAGGTGACCATGGCAACTAGTGGATTGTACGACTGGTTGCTGAAGGTCGTCAGAGTAAGCGGGGATCTTGACAAAGATCTGGATGGAACAAAAAGCGGTCATGAAGACTCGAAGAAAGATAAAGATGACAAGAAGCAGATGCTTGGTGAGTGTGTTATATAAAGAATGGCTTATGAATGCTCATTTTTGGTTGTTCAGCGATCGATGTCTTGACTTTAGACTATCACGTCAAATTCCCCCTGTCGCTTGTAATTTCTAGGAAAACTATACTTCGATACCAGCTGATCTTCCGATTCCTGCTACATCTCAAACATGTCGAACAATCCCTTTCAGCGATGTGGATCGAACACATGACACTGCCGTGGCGCCGCCAAACAAGGCCACGACAACCCAGCACATCACGGCCAAACTCGCGAGCAGGCACCCCGCACCCGCCTCCAAAGGACTGGCATACCGACTTCGAGAATTGGAGAAGACGGGTTTTCCTACTCCGGGCGCGTATGTTGGCATTCGTGCAACAAATCCTGGCGTTCACGACTTTCGAAGTTCTGGAGCCTAATTGGCGGAAACTTGAGAGCAAGTTGGAAGCAGGAAAGGTGGAGACGGTTGATCAACTGTTGCGCGACCATGTCGATTTCTTGGACACGTGCTTAAAGGAGTGCATGCTGACTAGTGATAAGCTACTGAAGGTACGGACCACTGTTGAAATCACGGATTCAATAGTTCACTGAGCAATATACAGGCATGCTCCCGACTGCTACTCGCATGTTCGACGTTCGTACTCTACACGTCATCGTTTACCAAGCATGCGAACCAGGCTTTGGCTGCCCCGGATACGCCTGAGGCAGACCAAGCCATGGCGAAAGGATGGGACATTCTTGGAAAGTTTGAAACGAACTTCAATCATTGGTAACATCATCTGTGTGATCACATTGGATTCCCAGTCTTATTGCGATTTCGATAGGTTCAAGGTTATGCTTGACTGTGTTCAGTTTTATGCGTCAAGCGAGAATGTGTCCCTTCTCCCCCTTGTAGTCAGATTGAGCAGTATCAAGGCGCAAGGTTGATTTCTGCTCTACGTGGCAGATCCTCAGGGGTCGAAGTGAGGGGGTTTTTTTTTGCGGTCGACTCGCATAGCTCACGTCTCCCTACCTTTTCCATCGAAGAAGAATATGTTTCACGCGAGAGAAGGCGCGAGTATACTTTTCAACTCACTCTTCATTTCAACGATGAGTTAAGAGGTTGAGAGTACAAGTATAACATTGTAATTCGTTTTATTATGTATCGTTATGCATGCGGAATGTATCCTTTTAGTGGCAGTTGAAATTCATGATTGATACACAACTTCAAATCTGCTAAATGTCAATTACCCAATTGTCGACTCTTTCGTCGAGCAACAGCGGGCGCCTAACATATACCGTGCTTTGACTCTCGACTTCTACAACATCTCAAACTCTCTTCATTTTTTGTGTTAAACCTCCGATAAACACCTCATTATGGTTGGTATCATGTTTAACGCGACTATCTACCATATTCTGACTGATCGTAGAGCGACAACGCAGGTTAGCTGATCTTATAGTAGTTACGGCGAGCATGCTCATATCGACGACCTCAAAGAATACAGAGAAGCTTTTGCGCTCTTTGACAAGAAAGGAACAGGAGCAGTACCTCGCGATGTACTAGGCGATCTCTTGAGAGCACTCGGCCAGAACCCTACACAGGCAGAGGTGGCAGACATCATCGCTGCTGCACCTCCAGACGGTACGGGCATGATCATTCTCGAACGCGTTCATGGCTCACAATGGAATAACATCTATGATATCTTTAAAAATACGCGCATTAGTGGACTACAAGGCTTTCTTGACGATTCTTAACCGGCCGGATGGCTTCAAACCTGCTGGAACACCGGGTACGCCTTAGCATCCCCGTTGCCACTTAAGCACCTATATTCATCCTATGGACATAGAGGAATTTGTTCGCGGATTCCAAGTGTTTGACAGAGAGGGAAATGGATTTATTGGTGCGGGAGAGCTGCGATACGTATTGACGCAACTCGGAGAGAAGATGACGGATGCGGAGGTCGATGAGTTGCTCAAGGGTGTGCAGGTTGGCGCGTAAGTCTTGGAATCTCTCCCTCCACCAGCATACATTAACAGAGTTTTATGTCTATGAACAGTGACGGTAATGTCAACTACGAGTCGTTCGTTCGCACAATCTTGAGTCAGTAAAGGAGAGTTCGTCCGGAGCGATGCTACATACAAACAACTGTATTCTTCTGGGGTCTACTTAGCTACATCTCACAACTGACTTGACGATTGTCTACATTGTATCCCTTTCGTTCAATTTTATTGATTTTGATGGCAGGATAATATCTACTGGGATATAGTCCCCGGTATTCCTTTGACTGTCCTTCAAGCTTCAAGCTTCATTGTCCAAATAATTCGTACACGATGCATACATGATATTTGATTCATGGCGTAGAGTACACTAGGTCAGACCCCTTGTGCACAGACTGTTTAACATTCCAAGTAACACATTCAACATCATCATTGCCTGGATACACCCATCAGGTTCTGGCAGCAGCAGCAGCACCAGTCCAGCCACCGGGTAACTCGGCGGTGATGCTGTGATGGGGCTTGGATGCTTCGAAGGTAGGCAAGTGAGCAGGGCCGGGGACAAATAGAAGGGCAGACGACCAGACTGTGACTTCAAGAGAAGGGATCTGTTCGAAGGGCACAATCGAGCCATCCAGTACCTATGAACGTTGTCAGAACATCGTAATCTTATAGTAAACATACGCCTTCCCATAGACACTAACCTTTCTGACCCTCCAAACGAGGTTCTTCTTCAAATACGGATGGACGACTTCATCGTCAAACGAGGGCAAGCCAGAGATATCGATGATGGACTCGTTTAAGTTGATGAAACCTTCGACATGGAGCTTCTCCGAGATAGCAGTCTGACAGTTGGCGCAGTGTTCGGGGCGGGAGTTGACGAAGGCACTAACAGATCCAACGTAGTACGGGGACCTGAACCAACTGTTGCTGTCGGTCGTGGAGATGGCAGATTCGTCGACATCCTCAGGAAGGAGGAAGATGACAACATCAAAGCTAGATTTGAGAGCGTACTTCTCAAAGTGAACCCGGACAGTCCTGTGAAAGGACAACGTCAAGCCAGAAGAGGAGACTAGGAAGAGGTAGAACGTACCAGTCCTGCAAGCCAGTCTTGCGAGGGGCAGCTGGAAGAGCGTGCACGGGTAATATCAGCACGAAGATCCTAATAAAATCACGCAGGAAAACTCACCCTGCGGTTCACCTTCACCAGAAGGAGCAGATACTGCGTGTACAAGGGAAGATGCAGGAGCCAAAGCTAAAACAGCCACACAAGCAAAATCGTCAGTATTTGGTTAAAAAAAGTGACAAGCCGAGCAGCATACCTCCGATGACGCCCTTCGCGGTGGTGTCAAGCGTGTCTTCCAGTAATCGGACGTGGGGGAGAATGTCAGCGACCTTCGCTTGGGCGAGGGGTGCAGCAGCAGCCTGCAGTGTCTTGGACTCGGAACTGTTCGCAGGGATCGCAGAGGCGGCTCTCACGAAGGCATGGGTGGACTTTTGGCCATAGAGTCTCTCCATGAGAGCCATAAGCTGAGAGGGGGAAGGGTTCGACTTGAGCTCTGGGTAGGTGTAGCCGAGCGAGTTGATGATTCTCGACTCGCTAGAGCTCCAGAAGGAGCTTGTAGTCTCGCCATCCCAGAACGGCTCGAGAGCTAAATATAAATTGTGTC
Source organism: Irpex rosettiformis (assembly GCA_022160335.1). Taxonomy (NCBI): domain Eukaryota; kingdom Fungi; phylum Basidiomycota; class Agaricomycetes; order Polyporales; family Irpicaceae; genus Irpex; species Irpex rosettiformis. Next base: position 38,038 of record MU274936.1, on the reverse strand, counting down.
ATTAGAAGACAATTCATGGAATGAAGGCTTTGAGTAGATTCGACTCACGCGTTGCTGCGTCCATTTTGGCCCCAATGGGCAAGTTCCATGTTTGGCTCGCCTGAGTGACGACAGATGGAGTAACCCACAGGTCGGGGTGAATAGCTTGCCAGATAGCCAAGATTCGGTCAACATTGGCGTGGTGCATCCTAGGAAGATGAGTGAGTCTCGGAATAATGGAGGATAGAGGATCCCATAGCCACCGTACCAGAAGATAGGGTCAAATGCTACGGGGATGTAGTCAGTACAATGAGATGGGGCAGTCAAAATAAATTAAGTTAGAGTACACGTACCAGCAATGGGGACATCGCCCATAAAACCACCCGTCCTGTTGTGGATATTGTTGTGAATCTGTTCCAACGAGGAAGCGAGTTCTGGATGAGAGCCACCACCCGCGCGGTCATTTGACATAGCGTCCCAGCTGTTCGTCCTGTTTAACACAGCTAATGTGCTTCGCCTGACATCGTCAGCGACCTTGTCTGAGAACGTTGGGTCCCTGAACGTCGTAGGTGAACCATCCGGGGAAAAGTCTGGAACAGGGTGGAAAGCGTAATCGTAAAACGGATTCTTGAAAGTCTCAGTTTTGCCACCAGGTCCAAGGATCTTGAGGTCTGTGCTCTCCATGATTTGGGGAGGAGGAACGAGCTTGTATGCCCAATCCCAGTACGGCAGCCTGAACGCCTCTGCACCGCGCTGCCACTCGGAAGTCATGCTAGCAGCTGCATCTTTGGCATGTTTCACGAGAATTTGCTGTTGTCAAATCAGCGACCTCAATCGAAGAGCATGGTATGGAAATCTGCGTACCTCGTACAAGGCGAGGTAAGGCCGACTGGTCAAGAATTTCATTCAGTAAATGAGAGGGAATACATGGCGCATGATGACTTACTGCCAGGTTGGGAAAATAACACTAGTGTGGGCACAGTAACCTGTCGAAAGTAATCAATGAAGGATTAGTAGAATTGTAAACCTTGTGGTCACATCACTAACCGTCGTTGGGAGATGCAGGCTGTACACCACCGGCACCTTGCCAAGCGATGTAAGGCTCGCCGTGAATGCCAGCGATCTGATAATAGGACGCATCTAGGTCCTGATTCGTCTTCTTCATCAAAGCTGTGGAGGAGACAATGAATATTGTCACGGGGGGTTCACAAAGAGCAGGTGCGTACTAAGGGCTCTAACGTAGAGTGAGAAGCCCATGGGATCATTTTCGATGAGGTCGTTGATTTCCTTGCGTTCGGGAGGAGCTGCGGAAGGAACTGGGTTGGTGGCTCCAGTTGTGATGATATGACCATCGTTTCCCGCTGTCTTGGTAGCCATATTCAATTATTGAGCAAGGTGGATGGATAGAGGAGAGCTGGACCAGTTGTGGTTGCAACTCAGCACGCTCGTGCGTACTGTATTATATATGTATTGCCCATCTCCCCAGTTTGATGGTGCCCAGTTCTGCGGAGCATAGAGTCTAAATGGAAAGAAATGGAGACTTGATGATGTGTAATTCACTGACAATGAATGCGGACGGAAACATACATACTGCGGTGCGCTATAACCTTAGTGTGAATGATGCTTGGAATCCGCAATGGTCCAGGAACGTAACAACAAGCGGTTCGCCGCCTCATCGAGATCGAGTGGCGAAAGCCTCCAGCATCAAAGTTAGGGCACCAAGTTATTGGAGACTCAATGCAAGCCCCTTCGGCTGGTCAGGTCGTGGGCTAGGCGTGTAGAAGGAAGTTCGTGTTTACCAAGCAGTGGATGCCTTCCGACGAGTCCAATCCTTGATAGGGCTAATAGTATCAGAGACCTCTAAATATGAGAGAGAATACTTATTGCAAGTTTTGAATATTGGTAGATGATGAAACGAGGCAATTGTGCTTGAGTCTAAGGGCCCAACACGGGTGTCGAATCCTCCGGGGGAGGTTTGCGTAAATAGACGTAAACAAATACCGTTTACGAGATCTAGATCTGGCATACTAGGCGCTAAGTCTATCCTGCAGTAAATGGGCGCTCAATTAGTTCTTTCATGATTACACTGCGTAACCAGCAACATTTTTCCCGAGGAAATATGTGGGAAAAAGGTGTGACAAAAGGGGGCATATTTCTCGTGCTTTTCACGTGGAAAAATGTATGGAAAAATGGTCCTTTTTGTCATTAATTTTTCCCGAGACAAAAAGAGGGTAAAAATACCCTTTATGTCCTTATATGTATTTAGTAGAAAAATGTAACATATTTCGACGCCTTTTTCCTCGAGGTAAATCTGGCATTGTTCTCGAAGAATAAAGGAACATATGTTCCGACCTTTTTCCGTTGGCCAAATGGGCCATTATCCGGCAGCCCATATGTCTCATTTTTCCTTTGGAAAGCGTGCGGAAAAAGGGACGTTTATTCTCTTCATTTTGTCGTTTATATTTCTGAGTCTTATATCT
>MU274936.1:0-35563 GCA_022160335.1 Irpex rosettiformis | reverse complement strand
CATATAGAGCTCATGATTAATACCATTCTCGAGACACTGCGTAACCAGGTGCTTATTTCTTGGGGAAATATATGAGAAATGTCCCGGAAAGAATGACGATATTTCATGGCGGTTTTCCTCGGGAAAAAATACACCTTTTCCCCTGGACTTTTCCAAGGTTATTTCTTAAGGAAAACGGCCCGGAAAGTGGCCCGATATTTACCAGGATTATGTAAGATATTTCAGAGCGATATATTCTGATTATTTCCGACATTTTTCAGCCAATAATATATTGGGAAATCATTGTGACCATTTCCCAAGCTTTTTTTCAAGAGATAAACTTGTGAGATTCTTAAGTGCTAATTTGCAAGTCTGAAGCCAGACACTCTGAAAGTGAGATATTATTCTTTGGCTTTTTTTACACTTTGTTTCTAGAGGGAAAGTGCCAAATTTTCCTATGATAAATAAGCAAAATATAATTGTCTGAAAAATGTCGGAAATAGTCAGAATATATCGCTCTGAAATATCTTACATAATCCTGGTAAATATCGGGCCACTTTCCGGACCGTTTTCCTTAAGAAATAGCCTTGGAAAAGTCCAGGGGAAAAAGTGTATTTTTTCCCGAGGAAAACTGCCATGAAATATTGTCGTTCTTTCCAGGACATTTCTCATATATTTCCCCAATAAATAAGCGCCTGGTCCCGCAGTGAGAGCCCTGTGTCGTCGCCATCAGTGAATTTGATGCACTCATTCGCCTAAATTAATGTCGAGAGCATCTTCTGAAATGAGGAGCTCTTGGCAATTCCGCGCTATAACCGAGCCGTGACATCGCAAGCAAGTATCTTTGCTTGGCGGTCGTCCATGCTCGCATCAACACTGCGTAACCAGCAACATTTTTCCCGAGGAAATATGTGGGAAAAAGGTGTGACAAAAGGGGGCATATTTCTCGTGCTTTTCACGTGGAAAAATGTATGGAAAAATGGTCCTTTTTGTCATTAATTTTTCCCGAGACAAAAAGAGGGTAAAAATACCCTTTATGTCCTTATATGTATTTAGTAGAAAAATGTAACATATTTCGACGCCTTTTTCCTCGAGGTAAATCTGGCATTGTTCTCGAAGAATAAAGGAACATATGTTCCGACCTTTTTCCGTTGGCCAAATGGGCCATTATCCGGCAGCCCATATGTCTCATTTTTCCTTTGGAAAGCGTGCGGAAAAAGGGACGTTTATTCTCTTCATTTTGTCGTTTATATTTCTGAGTCTTATATCTTACATTATGTATCACATTTTTCCTCCCGCAAAATGTAGTTCAAAAGAGCACCTTTTTTCACACCTTTTTCCTCGTGAACTAGGCTACATTTTATCGACATTTTTCCTCCAATGGCAAATGACTCCGGACTCTAGTCTCATGTGCCTCGCATTTCCGTGTATTGTCGCCGGTATTACGCCGCCCCGACAAGTGATGCGCTGATGCGCTTAGTGCCACGAGGCCTTTGTCTAGTAATAAGTAGTGTCGGCGAGTCTCAGCCTGTACATAAAAATATGCATATGGATGAATATAATGCGGGAAACATAGAATAAGCAGCCCGCTATCATCTCACGGGGCGTAGGCGGGTCGTAATTACTTGAAAAAACTGGGTGAAACGACCCAAGGAAAGGAGGATCCGTACGACGAGGTCAATGAAATACAGGCAGTACCCTTGTGGCATTTGGCGCATCAACGCATCACTTGTCGGGGCGGCGTAATACCGGCGACAATACACGGAAATGCGAGGCACGTGAGACTGGAGTCCGGAGTCGTTTGCCATTGGAGGAAAAATGTCGATAAAATGTAGCCTAGTTCACGAGGAAAAATGTGTGGAAAAAGGTGCTCTTTTGAACTACATTTTGCGGGAGGAAAAATGTGATACATAATGTAAGATATAAGACTCAGAAATATAAACGACAAAATGAAGAGAATAAACGTCCCTTTTTCCGCACGCTTTCCAAAGGAAAAATGAGACATATGGGCTGCCGGATAATGGCCCATTTGGCCAACGGAAAAAGGCCGGAACATATGTTCCTTTATTCTTCGAGAACAATGCCAGATTTACCTCGAGGAAAAAGGCGTCGAAATATGTTACATTTTTCTACTAAATACATATAAGGACATAAAGGGTATTTTTACCCTCTTTTTGTCTCGGGAAAAATTAATGACAAAAAGGACCATTTTTCCATACATTTTTCCACGTGAAAAGCACGAGAAATATGCCCCCTTTTGTCACACCTTTTTCCCACATATTTCCTCGGGAAAAATGTTGCTGATTACGCAGTGTTACCGCTACCTCCTAGTATAAGCAGACTCTCACTCCAGACCTTCAAGCAACTCATTTCGGTGAAGCGGTGTCTTTACGCAGCCGGATTTCGTGCCATCCTCCATTCCTCCGATCCCTCGAGCGCTGGGCGTCGAACGGCCAGCCTAACTAAATCACTGGCAATCTGAGCGCGGACGCGCTCGTCTTATTGGCAGAATCATTGTAAACATCAAAGCATATGTCACAGTGAGTTGTACGTATATCCTTTGAAACCTAGCTGTTAGTGTTATAACAAACAAGGCTGACGCTGTGCTATTGGCTTTTGTCATAACAGACACTTGTTTGATCATGACATCCACTATGACCGCCACTCGCGCTGGGTCCTGTCATGGGTGCTCTCCTCGCTCCCATTTTGCTCCAATCGGAGGACTCTGGCGATTTGCTTATGGTAAACCCAACTCGTTTTATAGTCACTCTAGATCGCTCTCCGCCGCCGGTACCCGTTCTCAACATGACAAACCGTGGAAGGTCCGTCTTGAAGTCAACTACAAGAGGGGTAACTAACGTCAGCCGTAGGGTAACATGACATGGCCGTATCCATCTATAAGGGAAGTTGATCAACGGCGTAATCATCGACGTGAAGTCCCAGGAGATACTGTCTCTGGTGCGCAATATGCGAGGCTTCCCAGCGTCGGGCCTTCATACCACCGGTCCATGGGAGGTACCCCTGATAAACATCATCTCCTTCGTGACCAACCCGACTTCTCCCATCACCACGACTCTAATTATAGCGTATCTCAACAGCACACCGGATATGCACCCCAGCACCTGCCCCAAGCCAGAGAATTACTCCAAGGGACTTCCCTACTTGACCCTACCCCAGCATATGAGGATAGATTCAGTTTCGTTGCTCAAGAACGCTGTGGGGGCCAATCACGTTCATCAGAGCCTGATTCACAGCGACAAGGCCAGGACGCGCAGAGACAAGGTTTCACCATTCAGAACCCTTCCATACCTGCGGAGACTATCAACCACCTGGATACTTCCCCGTTGCAAGATATCCAGGGTCAATTCGACGAAGCACGGGAGGTGCAAGACCTACCTCTTCCACAAGTGAACACTGGCCACGAGGACGACACCATGCCAGAAGAGCGCGTTAAGCGGTCTCGCAGGACAAATGCCAAGAGGCCGATGCCCATAAGCGGCGAGATCCATGACTCCTCGTATATGGGTTTCGCATCCGATGACGATTTCTGCTTCAATTCAAACCATATTGTGAAAGACCCAGACTGCGCGCACATTTTGCCTCAACTCGTTTTGATGTATCCGAAACCAGGCTGGGAGCCCAAGCCATCTATCGACTTCAAAGTGGGCGGGAAACTTGGCGTTAACTTGCAAGAAGCGCATAAGGCGTACCTTCGGGACTGTGCTCATGTTGCACTCGAGCCTTTAGATGAGTGTATACGCGTTACGGACTCCAAAGCGCGGTGCAGGTTACCTGTGATGATCTATTTGAGGGTTCGTACGTCGATTGTGGTCAGAATGCAATTGACTAATCTCTAATGAATATTTTTATTGAATTAGTGGCCAGAATATGACGATTTTCGTATGAGCGTGTCAATGAGCAACCACCGGGTCAAGATACAATCCGCTGAAAGTGTACGGTACCTGGCTGGGCGGATAGCGTTCGTAGTCAGCAATTTCTTACAGGCAGGTCTCAATTGTATATTTACTTTTTTAAAACACTCAAGTTCGGGTATTTAGAATCCTGGACAATGTTGGGAAGAAGACTCATATTGGAAGACTAGCCGATTTCGTCTCAGTGATTTCTGGCTCCTCCGACTGATTAACGTCTCGGACCATGCTTGGCAGCCTGTATTTGTAGTCACGGTGAGACCTGAGGGGAGAGCATGAACTTTTCCACATTTACTTATTACTATTCGCTTCAAACTCACAACCTCATTACGATCGTTCATGTTATAACTTATCACTACACTGTCAATGTAGACAGACGTTTTGAAGAAACGTTGTATCTATCATTCAGAATTTCTCGTGACGACCTGCAGAAGATAAATTTTGAATGTGTACCAATATCTTGAAGGAGGTTATATGGTACGTGAGGACCACTGTTGTGTTAGACCTGAGCTTCGTACTCTCCTCTGCATCTGAGATCTAAGATCCAAGTACTTAGTGTTGTAACTCCGCTTCAACTTATCGGTTCTGAGTTTGAAATATTGAGATGATGGGGACACCCTTCCGATTTTGGCCGGTTTACTAACAGCTACCACAACGCTCTTTTGCTGCTGGCAGCAGTACAATTACTTGGCCATATTGTGAGCGGGTACCATTGCCAGGTTGGTAGGCAGAAAATTGGAGTGCTCGTTCCGGTGACTTATATGAAGAAACCCAGATGAATACTTATACTGCTATTTTCTTTCCGCGCAGTTTTTTACTGCCCCAATCTTTAGACAGAAACGAAAGCTTAGCAAACTAACAACCCATTTTGCGGCCAAAGATAGCTCAAAATTTCAAGGTCTGGCTTTGAGTTCATTTCGTATTAAATATTCGATCCCTGAGCTTACGCGTTCAACTCCCAGACAGATAGGGGTTCGCTGAGGTTGTCACTCAGCGTGCTGACGATACTCTGATATCGAGCCCGGCTTCAATGTTCAGGAAATTCGCAGTTCCAACTGGTGCTGTTTAATTGTGCAGAGCCAGCTGCCGTGTGTTTTGGAGCCTGTTGAGTTTGATTTAAGCGGAACGCTAAATTGAGCCGCCTACACCTGCCAGCCCTGGTAAATTTATTCTACTACTTCGTTCATGCGTGCTACAATTTTTACTCAAAAATTCAACCATGCAGTGTCTCTCTGAATGCCGCTACAACAGACCACTATGGCATGGCTTTCGGGCTAGGTTTGTCAAGCCAATAACCGTCGCGCCGGGAAATTACTCACAAACCAGCCTAGTATCCACTTCGAGTCAGACAAACATTCTGTCGATCGACGACGTCACCGTTGCGTTGTATGGGTGTGTTTACTCCACCCGCCAAAGAGCGACTCGTCACTCCGTCGGCATCTCGTCCAGATCAAAATATCCCGCCTCACTCGGTCGTCAGCGAGTTGGCTCATACTCTACTCATAACCGCAAGGTGTATTGCGTGCCCACCGGACAGAAAGCGGATATTTGTAAGCTCAGCTCGCCCCGCCGTAGGCGTCGTATGTGCTCACCCTCACACCACAGTGGCTGACACAGCGTGGGTTTGAAATGGATGCGGACACTTCGTTTGCGAATTGGTTGCACCTCCACTCCGATGTCAGCAATAAGTATAGCCAGCCAGCCTCGTTTCTTTGAGTTTGTCCACCGTAAAATCCCCCATTTCCGTTGAACTCTATCCCTTTCATCCTCGAACAATCTCACCATGGGTTGCGACGTCGTTCGCGAATCTTTCGTCGGTCAACTCGTCTACTATGTTTCCGGCCATCGTTTCTTCCGCTACGCTGAGGACATGCCGGACTATGTGCTCCCGGAGAAATATGCCAAACTCGTGAACACAAGAGGGGATCCAGAAACAAGCTCGAATTCAGATGCATCAACGTTGGCACCGCGTAGATCTGAAGGGTCCAGTAAAGATGATTCGCAGCCCAGAAGGGTCAGACGGAAGCCAGTGGACGAGAAAGCTCAAGCCGAAGCGAACCTGATAGAAAGGAGAAGTGCCGACGAAGACGATGATACTGCAGGGACCAAACAAACCAAGGTGCCCTCCACCATGGGTACTGCCGATCCTGAGAAGGGCAATACTGCCCTGGTCATTCAACAGGAAGTAGAGGACTCGGAGAAGCAGAAGAATCCGTATGTGGTCGATTGGTATTGCGCTAATGACCCAGAAAACCCTAGAAACGTACGTATTCCTTCCAGTGTACTAAGCGATATCATCTGATATGCAGTAATTGGCCGCCCTCCAGTGGTCTTTCGCGAAACGCTGTTTCGTCACGTTCGACATCTGTCTTCTGACGTTCAGCATCTATATCGGCTCTGCTATCTACGCCCCTGGAATTCCGGACATCTCAGAGAAATTCGGTATCTCAAACGTAGCTGCATCGCTAGGCATCACCCTCTTCGTGCTTGGTTATGGAATTGGACCAATGTTCCTATCACCACTCTCCGAAATTCCACAGTTCGGCAGAACCTCTGTCTACATCATCTCTCTCTTCATCTTCGTTATCCTACAAATTCCCACCGCATTGTCCAAGAACCTTGGCGCTCTCCTCCCTTTACGGTTCCTTGCGGGCTTTGTTGGAAGTCCCGCCCTCGCTACCGGCGGTGCTAGTCTGGTAGACATGTGGACGGACGAATGGAGAGCAGTCGTCATCGGCCTTTGGGGTCTCGCGGCCGTCAGCGGGCCAGTGCTTGGCCCTGTCATCGGAGGCTTTGCAGTGCAAGCTGAAGGGTGGACCTGGTCGATTTGGATTTTATGTTGGCTCTCTGGCGCGACTTTCGTATTCTTGGCTTTGTTCTTACCTGAGACTAGTTCACAATCGTTCGTACCCATTCATGCTGCTCCCCTGTAAACCAGGATTCACTAACACATCACAGGCTTTTGTACCGTCGCGCATATCGCATCCGCAAGCTCACCGGAGATCCACGTTTCAAATCCATGGGAGAAATAGAGGGGGAGAATATGACTTTGGGGGAAATTGCACAGATGACACTCGTCAGACCCTTTATCCTAGGCTTTACGGAACCTATTGTTGCCTTCTGGAACGTTTACATTGCCTTGGTGTACGGTGCGTTTCTCATAACCCCTCCCTTTTCCTTTCAAAAAAACTGCTAACTAACTTTCGCCACAGGTATCTTATACATCTTCATCGAGTCCTTCAATGTTGTTTTCTCTGAGATGCATGGGTTCAACTTGGCGCAGAACGGATTAGCATTTCTTGTGAGTCTTTCTCTTGACTCGCGCGGTCTACACCAATCAATAACCCAATACTTGAACAGGGTCTCATCGTCGGTGTGGTGACTACATACGTCATATTCGCAATATATGCTGTTCGTGTTCTCAGACCGATGTTTGCTAATGGGGTTCAAAGTAAGTAAAAATAAAACATCTCACCCACGAAAATTTCTCGTAGCTAATTGTACAATAACCTCCCCAGACTTTGTCCCTGAAGAACGTTTACCAGTAGCCATCGTCGGAAGCATTCTCCTTCCCATCTCCCTCTTCATGTTCGGCTGGACATCTTCCTCTAGTATACCCTGGATCCTACCCATCATAGCTTCCGGAATCTTCTCCAGTGGTACTTTCCTCCTCTTCCAAGCTGGACTCAAGTACGTGCCATCCACTTTTATCTCCCCCTTTACCTGGAAAGACTACCTTACTAATACGACCCGCATCGCACCCACAGCTACCTACCAGACTGCTACCCACGATACGTTGCCTCCATCCTAGCAGGCAATGACCTCTTCCGTTCAAGTGTCGGTGCCGCCTTCCCCATTTTCAGCACGGCGTTCTTCCACAATCTCGGTGTGGGCCCTGCCTGTAGTATACTAGGGGGTATCGCGGTTTTGATGATGCCGTTCCCTGTCATCTTGTACGTACCCGCTCCCTACTTTTCTCATTCCAAATGCTGAATAGGATCCGATAGGTATAAATATGGAGCGAGACTGCGAGCGTACAGCAAGTACACCAACTGATTGGCAGTGTCTCCATCCCTTTCTCTATTGTATCACGTATTTCCACATATTTTTAGACACCATGTAGCGATAGGTCAAAGTCGACGTCATAGACATCAATATTACTTACTTAATAGTTGCATTACTATCTCGACAGAAACCTTTCGTGATATCTAACATAGCGGAGCATAATACTCGAATAGTTGTTTTATAGAGTCCTTCCGAGGTAGAGTCGTTCTTATCGCACATCTACACCATAGTTGCACTCCTTGCAATAGACTCAGTAGTCAAGCAAACGTACTCAATTCTATTACATGCAAAATACATACACACATACACGCAACGCTCGTTGCGCAAGTAGTACACGATTCCTAATACAAATAGAGTTCGGAAGAGAGTGATAGGAAAGTCCTTTGATTCCTTTAGTTATACGAGTCAACCAGAAATTTCGCGATGCACATTGTGTCACGTCCGTTCAACGGGGGTACGTGATGCGGAGCTTCCCTCAGTTGGTCCAGGTCTCAACTGAGACTTCGACAGCATTCTGATGATACTTCGGAAACCCTTCTTTACTTCTCCGCCTTTGCTGTCCTTTCCGGGAGCGCTACGTTGGCCAGTGAATGTAGAAGACCGCTCACGACCCCGTCTCTTGCCCTTGCCCGGCTCTGCTCCCTTCCTATTGTTCATCTTAATAAAGCCGCTCAGGATGCTCTGACGAATCACGGCCTCAGAAGGCAGGTCGACGCTTGAAAGGAAGGTTTCATTCATCGGGGGAGACGTTGCACTCGTCGTGTTCTGGCTATCGGGGGACACTGCACGACGAATTTAGCTTGCTTGACGCAATGAAGAACTAACGTTGTCTAAGCACATACCTTGCATGCCAAACGGAGGACTATCTTCATCGGGTTCATTCAATATGGGTGAACGAAGTGTCTCTCCAGGAATCTCAACCGGAATAGCAGTCAAATGACCGAACACCGAACCTTCCGCTCTGATCACTTGTACGATCTTCCACCCAGCGGTAAGTGTTAATGCGCAAAACTCGCGAAGCGTTCTCTCTTGTGAATTGAACATAGATCGCATCTAGAACAAGCAAGCTAAACATCCCGGTATTCGATTCTACACAGTAGGGACGAACCGTGAGATCCAGCCAATAGGCGTTTGCAGAAGCCTTTCCAAGGTTGGGAAGCAGGGGTGTGTCTTCCGGAGCGAGAGTACGCACTGTTCCTGGAAGGAAGCTCCCAGGATGTTTGAGGGCATCTCTGCCGTTTGTAGTGTCTTCAACCTTAGGAAACGCAACCTCTTCAACGTCATCAACGCATGCAAGTGGCAGAACGAAGTCAGCCAGCACGAGTCTCGTATTCGCTCCTGCGGCTTGACGCAGACGTAGAAGAATGCTGTAATACAATTGAGAAACCCATTCCAATGAAAATCAAACGATTATCTCACCGAGTCACATACGAATCCGGCCAATCGTGTGTAATCACTCGCATTAAGAACACAGAAGGCGGTGCCGACCTCTCTGAACCATGTCTACCAATCGTCTCGCATCCCTCTGTCTCACTAGCAGACTCGCTTTCTTGTGTCAGGAGCTCGCAATTTAGGGTAGCAGGAAAGGGAGGCTGGGGTTTGAAGAAGTCATGGGGTTGGAATACAGCACGTCCAGAATCGAGGATTTCAGGGTATCGCGCGCGCCATGCCTGAGTTATGTACAGCATATAATCAATAAGAGTAACATGATACAAGAGGATACATACCGCTGAACCCATCTCAACAACAGGTGGCCTGTCTTGGATGACAAACCTCAGATGCGGGAAAGCGTTCGCCAGTAGCATAGAGGCAGATCCGATCCCGCCACCAACGTCGACAACCACACTTCTTCTAGGGAGCTCATGCCACGGAAAAGCTACACATAAAAGAAATGTATATCACTCTGTCAATCAAGATGTCTGGGAGAGAAGTTACCTGTAATGACGCTTCCTGGCACCTCCCACCCTGCGGTACCCGTCATCGCCTTCCCAAATCTCTTCAACCTAAACGCATTTTCGCTCTTCTCCAACCACTCGAAATATCGCATTTTCGTGTTGAACGCGACGTTAAACGGCGCATACATCTCACTTCCCTCAGTCACACTCTGCCCAGAAGCCTTTCTAACGCGCGTTTCACCCAATGATGCAAGGCTCGTGGTGGAAGCATTTGCAGATGATCGAAGGCTCCGCATGCTGGACTTCGTCGGGATGGGAGGCGGGATGGGAGATGCATATTTGCGTGAGCTTTCATGGTACGTAGGCGCAGGGCTGGCAGAGACAGAGCCTGGGAACGTCCTCGACTTTGGAGAACCGACCAATGATGGTGGTTGAAAGTCAAATGCAGGGCCCAACAATCCGTGCCCGTTGCTTTGGCCCATCTGGGGGTACTCGCCTTCCGCAACGTTGACGTTTACCCTAGGCATAGACACGGGTGTGCTCTGCTTCCTCGTCATCAAAGGACTCTTCGGTGTCGGAGGCGACGTACGCCTACCATTTTCGGGGACACTGATCGTCAGACCAGCCATAGAACTCGTTGAGTGTTTGCTGGGAGTCGACTTCGGCGTAGCCATCTCTCTGTTTCTGGAGTGGGGATTCGACTTTGGCGTTGAAAGTAAATCGGGCCCACTTCCATCCAATGTCTGAGCCCTCTCTCTTGCTGGGGTCGACTTAGGCGTGCCAAAGGCGCCAGCCAAGGAGTGCGAAGGCGTAGTCCTAGAGATAGGGGAACGAGGAGTCTGAGGCGGTTGAACCGGAGGAATAATGGATAAGGGCGGCAAAGGCGATCTCGGTGGAAGTTCCAGAGTTGATGAAATGGATCGGTTTGAAATTCGTTTCAGTATACTAGGCCTCGAAGGTGTCAGCGGAGGAGGCGGTGTGCCCGTAGTGTCACTGTTTGTCATGCTACTAGCATACGAGGAGTTACGGCTGTGCATCCTGAAATGACCCTTCTTTGTAGAAGATGAAGCTGAAGTCGGTGAGCCTTGCAAGGGGTTCTGCGCGAACGTCATGGGCCCGTTGATATTAGGCTGGCTGGCTGGGACGTTGATCGAGAGGCCAATCTCCGACTTCTTCTTACGCAAGCGCGTTATAGGGCTTAGGAGAGAAGTTGTCGAATCATTAGATGAGTGCATTCCCAAGGGACCCCCATTGCTCGCGGGAGCTGAAAGTAAGTGTTGGGGTTGAGGAGGCAATGGAGGGACTGGCGGGATTGCATCAGAGGAATCTTCCGGGAACGATGGCTTGGTGGGGGATATTGGTTGAGAGAAGAGGGGATAAAGATAGCAATCTGTCAGGTATGCCGAAGCTTTAAAGAGTTCATCGGTGCTGAGGTGAATAGTGTGAGAGAAGAAAGTCCTTAGATTGCAAATTGAGCGCGCACCACAAGCCAATGAACGCGGCTGCTCCATCGGTGTCTTCATATTTTTTCTCCGGACTGTTGTAGCAAGCAGAAGTCAATAGACTGGCGGTGGTTAACTAAACTCAATATCCACGCACCCATTCTTACCACCCGGCGTGGCCATGACGAGATCTCTCCATGATTTCCCACTATCAATGACGCTGCTTAATCGGTTATTGGCGAATACATCGGGCAGTACTTCTTTCCCTATATGATGCGTAGCAAGCAAGCGCAGAATATGACCTATCAAGCTTGTGAACTTCTGTCCCGTGCCGATGACAAACCGATGAACTCACTAAGTTTATTAGAGTCAATGATCCCTTCTCCAGAGTAAACGTTTCCTGATGAGATGGACTTGGCGATATCATCCACGTGAAGACCTTGTGGTCCAGCCTCCCGAAGGATCTCGACGATGTGAGACGCCTCGAGAAATCGAAGACAGGAAGGCAAGTGATACTGGAAATACAGAAGATTCCGTTATTCTCTCACTATATATCTCGATCAAAGGAAGACTCACACCCATCGCAGCGTCGCACATTGTCAGAAACGGCTTCTGCACCATGGCAGCCATCTGACCACACGCCGCTACTATACGATTAACCGCGTTGATCACCTGTGGGTGAGCGGTCAAATTTTCGCATTTCTTCTTCCACTCTTGGTGCCGGGGTGTTCCCTCTCTTGATCCAACGTCGATCTCCATATGTCTTCGAGAAGGAGAAGGCGATATACTATCGTTCTGAGGCTCATCCGACGGATTGATAAGAGTATGAGGACTATACGATAAATGGGAAGGTATACGCCCGCTTTGGTTATCTTTGTGATCCGTTGTTACCTGGGAATGACTGGGTGTAGATGGGACGGTAAGATGCGAAGGAGAAGAAATGGTGAGCGCTTTGGGCTGAGGGGATGCAGCGGCGACAGCAACGGGGGTGGGCATGGGCATATCTAATGGCGGCCAATCCAAGGGTGGCTGTTTCAGAATCGGGGGTGGCATTATTCCTGGAGATCCTACTTGGGACTGAGGGACAGAAGAAACCGTAGCCGCTCTACCCCTTCCCTTCTTCATTCTCCCATTTCCATTCGCAAACCTGACGCTGTTAATTGATAGGCTAGGGCTCATAACTGGACTGACTGGCGTTGGAGGCAGCGAGAAGTCGGTATCGCCAGATTCCTCTGCATCGGAGTCGGTCGTGTTTGTTGAAGAACATGAAGATGTCGTCGTACTCGTCGAGATGGGCGAGGATACTGGGGTCGGTCGAGCGGAGCTCTGAGAGCCACACCGTGAGCCCGCCGGTTGGTTAGGGCGGTAGATACGCTCAATATCGTCTATGGCAACGCCGATTAGAGCATGGAGAGCACGGAGGTCAGAAAAAGTCATCTGTGACCTCTGGCAAACGAGGTGTATAACGCCTGCAAAAATTAAGTATGAAGATGAGAGGTGACTATACGGGCCACTTACCGAGGCGTTGTACCTCTAGGGCTCAATGTCGTGTTGGGAGCCTTCAACGTCGTCGTCTACGACGAAGAAGCGTGGGGGAGGGAGGTAAGACTCAAGAGGATGCCGACGTAAAGATATTACGCGTCTCAATTAAAAAAGACACGCCACAAAATAAATGAATGTCACAAAGCCCGTAAATTTCGCTCTGTCTGCGCGAGGAACGTCAAATCGCAAGGCAGAGAAGACGTGACGGGTCACACAAGTTAGCCGCTGCGACGATCCAGTGAAGTTATATTTCCTATTATGGGATGCTTCTTGACGTCTTGTCGTTCAGCAACGGATCACGTCGCCCGCCGCATCGATGAGAGAGATAATTAGACAGTCCCGGACAGTGTGACATCGTCACGCTCCGAATACTGAATTTATATATATAACTATTGCACAAAATAAGTACAGGGTATTAGTCTTGGGAGATTGAAACATACCAGGTCGCTGGAGGGTGCGCGTCGGCGAAGCAGACATTTCGTCAGTGGCAAGAGCCATGAGAGAGGGAGAAGGCCCACGGCGAACAAAATTGCCATTCCACGTGCTCAGGAACGTGTAATGGTTATCTACAATCTGTGAATCCGCCAGATGTGTCGCTTTCATAGCAGTTGGTATCAAACACGTGATATATGCTGATGTAATCCTGTCGTGAAACGCAGACGCCAGGGGCCACGTAGCCGCGAACGCCTGAAGAGTCGGATAAAGCTCTGACTCTACTCCCGCTGGTTTATGTCTGCATTCAGTAGGCTTATTGAGGGGATGAATCGCGCTCGCATGGGCGAGGAGCTGCGTGTGATGTTCTGGAGATTGGGCGATAGGCAACTGTAGGCCGTGGTGTTGTGCAGATCTTGAACATGTTATTTCTAATGTTCAGATGTCAGATACAGATTTCGAGAGTTGTTCATGGGCCATGCAGTTTCCAGATTCATTGAGTCGCCAGTGTTGATTCGTGCGATATATCGCCGCCCAGTATAGGATACCTTTCAGGCTTCTGTAAGTCTGAAAGCTAAAAGTGTGCGAGATCGTTACTTTTTTGGAGGTTCTATAGACTAACGCAACAATTATCAAGGTCACCAAAACGAGAGGCATTCAATGATCAGGCACTCACATGATAAGCGATGGTTTGCTACCGAATATCCGAGTCTACTTATGAAAAGTAAGCAAAATCTTCACGCTAATGACCAAACTTCCACTCACGGTGATAATAAAAGGCTCGCTGGTGGCAGGTGCGTAAATGTTGCACAGTTGGTCTACTTTCTGCTATTCAGAGTCCTTACGCTCTCTCCTGCAGATATTGCATCTGTACGCTTTCCAGGGTATGATCCATATATCCGGAACAATCAGGATTGGAAGACAGTAGCTAAGGTGCCGTTGGCTTTCGCCTGTCCGCGCTTCTAAACTCGAGTTCTGGGGCACATTTGGGGTGCCAAGAAGCCGCGGCAGTACTGTGACCCTTCTTGCGTCTATCCGGGTCGGACAAACGCGCTCTGAAGTTTTCACAGCGACGTCACCCAGAACACCCTAATCTTCGAACGTTGTCTATTGAGCACTGAGCACGGGAAAAGAACGGAAGTTAGAATTAGGGCCCCTTTCAGTTTCGTTGTAAGGATGAGAACTCACCCTCACGATCCATGACATACGCAAATCAAGTGGCAGGCACAGCATAATGCGTGATGTAGGCACTGAGGCCGAGGGACACTGGGAGTAGTTGAAGTCCGGGTGCCATCAAAGACCGGAAACCTTAGTCATAAGCAACCAGTTGTATCATCCTCAATGCAGCACTAAGATAGGGGGTCAAGAGCAAAGAAAGATATGACAAGACTCCTGACATACTTAGCTACGATATCGCAAGTGCAGCTAACCGACATGGTATTGTCAGTCATAAGCAACCAGTTGTATCATCCTCAATGCAGCACTAAGATAGGGGGTCAAGAGCAAAGAAAGATATGACAAGACTCCTGACATACTTAGCTACGATATCGCAAGTGCAGCTAACCGACATGGTATTGTCAAGAAACGGTTTCGGAGGAGTCCGGCAGATATTAACTGACGCCACAAAGCCTAGGATTACTTAATTTGGAAGCAGCGATGATCTCCTAAGCGTAACGCCAGACTTAGACGTAGTGCATTCAACCTTAAAGTAACACAAGTACATGTTGGGCGTTTTAACTATTCGCTGGGCTTTCTGAGATACGCAACACAGAGATGGTCAGAATATAGCAAGCTCAAAATAAAGAGCTGAATCACGAGACACTATTGAAGAGAAGCATGCTACGACTCGGACTCCAAAAACGAATTGTGACGAAGGAAAGCACAAGATAACAACAAATCGGTCCTTATCAACGCGAACACCATCTTACAGACCGACGAACATCAAGACCATTATCTGTGCTTCCCGTGTGATGCTCTTAGACTTAGAGGATGCCGAGCAGGCCACCGAGGAGGGTCAAGCCGAGCTGAATGATGATGAGCTGGACATCACCGAGGAGGACAACGATGGCAGCTTGAAGGCCTGGGAGGAGGACACCGACGACTTGAATAACAGTGATGACGACCGTGCCGACGAGTTGGCTGTAAGAGGACTCATATCAGACCCGTTCAGATGGCACTGTGACGGAGAAGTCCGACATACCCAACTTGGAAGAGGAGAGCACGAATTGCAGCTCCCGCAGCGATAGGATGAGCCGAAAGGAGGGAGAGAACAACGCCGATGGCAGTCAAGATGAGCTAGGTTTGCCGATCACTATCAGTCAGTGGTATTTAAAAGATATTCACTGAAAAGGCTTACGTGGACGAGTTCCGAAACGATGATAGCCAAATCATGGAGAGCAACGATAGCAGTCCCGTCTACGGTGGCCAAGACAATAGCAGCCTCCTGGCCGACGAGGAGCTTGACGTCAGCGATGACTTCGTCCAGAATGACGGTGATGCTGCCAACAATGGGGCTGATCCTGGCTTCGGTCAGGTCGTTGGGACCGAGACCCTCTGCAATGTATGAACATTGTTAGTTCAGATTTTGCGCAATTCTGGAAACGGGATACTCACGAAGCTCCTGGGTGAGAGGCGTCAGGGATGTTGTGGCGCCAGCAAAGATCTGGGGGATGCTCTGGGGTTGATCTCTCTTCACCAACTCAGCAGTGTTGGTGTTCACAGTGGGGACTGCGATGGCAGAGATGGCACCAAGAGCAAAGGTGGCGAAGGTAGCAATGTGCTTGAACAACATGGTGCTTGTGGCGGCCTGGGAAGAGTCTGAGAGTTGGACTGGAAGGGTAGAACTGAGACTGCTGGTTAGGATGAGGAACTTAAGCCACACACCACCCTCCTTTTATACGTTGAGGAGGGAATCCTTTTTAAAGTTAGGAAGTGACACATAAGATATAAAATGCATGCCAGACACCTTCTCCGACTCGCCGTTCAGCTCAAAGTCCGTCGCAATCCATTATCACCGCGACCCTGATAGAACAAAGCCGCATCCATAAAACGTGATGATTCGTCATTTGCGTTACGGATTGGGTGCAGTCGAGTAAGCTATCGTGATATGACGAGGAATAAACGTCTGGCTTTACTCACATAGGTGCACCAGCGAATCAGAGCCAGAGGCTGGGTACGGCATGTCCTGGTATGAACAGCTCGCAGGGATGCACAAGGCGGAAGCATAATTTTTACAGTACGGCGTCCTCCACCACTATAATGCTGCAGTGCAAAAATGATAGGAACATACGGCTAATGTAAGGACGTAGGAAGGGAAGATACGCTGTGATTGGCCCTCGCAGGGTGTATAGTAACCGAATGAGCAGTAGAACACTTGGAAAGGGCCAATGACATCGCACCAGAATTCACGAATCACGACACAGGATAATAAGATTGCGAAGACATAACTGTCAAAATTGACAACTCTGTGAAGCAGTGAGCGGAGCTAGTACAAATCCGTATCGGGCTCACCGTGAACAATAATTTTTTCCGGGCGAGCTCCACCCCTTCTGACAGATGGATAGATTCAGGAAGGTATTGTGTTCCAGCGGTGGTAGGAAAGGCGGTACCGTAGATGGGCCATATGTTCTGGACATTCATATGCCTATGGAACTTCGCGCGGCAGAAGCCTGCAGCCCTACGATGCATTCAACAATTTCATGAGAGGGCCTGTCATGCACTGAGGTCATGTAACGGCATACGTTCTGCGCATCGTCATCGTTGTTCATCACCTGACAATTCAAATGAGTGTATGTCCTGAGTAGAAAAGCTGTGTTTAGTGAAAGACGCACTCCAGCAAGTTGTACGCAACTCAGCACTGGGTTCCTCGCCATCGTTTGGGGGCGTGTTTTTGGAGCTCTTGAGATGTTGTCGAGTCTGACGGAATAGGCTGTTTGAATCGTTCGAAGAGCGGGTATTTCGCTGCCAGGTCCGCCATGGGAACTATACCGCAATCCTGGGCACAAGTCACTCGTCCTGTGTCGAACCTGCCAAAGTAAGTAGAGTGCGGTCAGTGATAAAGAGCATAACTTCAAATTTCGTGCTCTTTTCAACTGTTAATCGCATTAAACCAGTTAACGATTAGAGGTGTATGTAGTGGTTAGGTCTGAAGCTTATATGGCGCCGTTTCTGCGCTTGGTGACATTGGTCTGTCTGAGTTTTAATTTGATTAACTCCGCACCGCCTGTTTCCGCAAACGTTTGTGCAGGGGCTTGTCAGCGTGTACCTCCCTCCACCTCGAGGTTCGGTCGAATTCAAACCCTGCATGGTGAGCATGTGTTCATTGTTGCTCATTGAGGTGTCTTTTGTCGCCATTTATTATGACATAGGTCTCTCAGGTTGGATCTTCTAAGAATATGACTGTTTTTCATATTTGTCGCTTTGCGTACTAGAGCTTTCCATCGTTAGTTATCAACAAGGACCATAGCGAGTGGGAACATGTTTGAATGGTGAGTAAATTTGAAAAGTTGCAGCCCCGAGTTCCTCTCTTGGATGTAGATAAATTTATGTTATACAGATGGCTACACTTCGATGGGAGCCTTTACCGTACTGCACCTATGCCCAACGTTCATGGATTCATACTCAAGTGAGGTTTATGCCACTTTCCGTGTATCAAGAAGGAAAATAAGCATAGTTTTTTTTTTTTTACGATTGGAGGATAACATTCCAGGTCCTGCTTCCAAAGGCTGCTTTTCAGGAATCCAGCTGACGAGCACCAGTGTGATGCTCCTGTCGACCTTCTTAGACAGCCATAATTTTGCAGTGCGTCTCTCATGTTGAGTCCATTTGGTTGCCTATTACCAAAATGTTAGCACTAACAATATACCGGGCGCTGTGAATTTTCTGGAGGTCATCACTATTCCCTTGACGGTGAAGAGAATATCTCGTATCTTTTGCGCTCCGAGCTCACTTTTGCTATCCGTCCTCGCGGATTTGTCCTTTAGGACATACCTTTTGCCTTTTTCGTGCTTCGCCCGTTATTCATCCGTGCAGTCTGAGACTCCGTCCTGCGATGACACTCACCCTCCCGCCTTGCGGTAAATTCTACTTCACACCCTCTGTCTGCTTTTTTTTTAGATGTCAGATAACGCTTGGCCAAAGTACACGTAACTCGACACCGCTGGCGCGCTCGCCGCGCCCCCACCTTCGTATCCTTTTGTTATTCACTATCTGAGAGAATCCCAATCGCTTCTCAGCTCACCTAATACTATCCTGCAGTCGACCTATCCAACCCCCTCTCCTTCCAAAGTGCACAAAGCAGAGGTTTTCGCCAAAAAAAAAAGCTATCCCCAGCCTTATTGAAGTAAGCCCGCATTTAACTTCCTCATATCACAGAATCACCATAGTGATACCCCGAGACTCTACCATGATATCATGGGAGTGGCGTTGAAACTTTTGAAAGCTTTAGCCACTTTTTATCCTCAAGATCTGTACAGGAAACCGACAGGTACCAACTGACGGCGCATATATGCTCTTCGTTCACTTCAAAAAAGCTCAATTCTCGCCTTCACCTGTCCCTACTCCACTGCCTCTTGTCATGTCTTGTGGTCTCAACGTTGGCCATTTCCCGTCAAACAAGCTCACAGCCTCGTTCCAACTTCGCGCGTATCTGACGCCATGACGATTGACGGTGGATGTTACATCCGACAACTGACCTCCGCCGATATTCAAATACAGATACGGTCGACGGCTGGATTCATAGAACCCACTAGGCCCACACGAAGGTGGACTGTAACAAGTTTCTGACTGCCCATGTGAATGACTCACATCATTTTGGCTGCACAACGGGGTACGTCCCCTCACAAGCTTATTTCATCGGTTACAGAAGGGCCAGCGTCCTCTACCCTCCCCAGCATCTTATTCTCAGTCCATCCTCCGGGCTGGACCTGCCTATATGCTCTTTTCAACAACTTATAATCATTGCTCGAGGTATTACAGCGTCCCTTTACCTCAATCTCCCACTCTGCTCAAGATCAGGTATGTTCACTATCGCCGTAACTCAACAACTTGAAATCATATAACTCGAAAATTGACATCCATCGTATACTCAACACCGCTAGACTCTCCTGTTGGTGGTGGCGCCTCCCAAGTGGTCCGTACAAACGTATTTCACCTCGGTGGATTGTTGATCCTTGTTCCCTGACATGCATAATTGAAGGTCGTTCGAGACGCTCAGTTTCAATAAAAAGCTAAAAAAAGTGAGTAATTATCTTCTGATCGTTGTCGTGTTGTCGAAGCTATGTGCTAAATTACTAATGATGGCTACGTGTCTTTCTCAGGCTATGTACAACTAGGGAACACTAGCTTGAGCCGGTGAGTCTGGCTAGTCCCCATTGTAAACCAATCTCGCTGTTAAACCACCTATGACTTCTCCCGACAAATACCCTAAAGAGAACGTCAGTGCTATTGGACCTCTATCTCTATCTCATTCTTCCGATCACGCGCAGCCTGGCCACAGCATCCGTTGCGGAACAACACCCCATACCCGAGGCTCTTTCCTTTTCTCGCTGCACCAGGCCCACACGACAGCCAGCCAAGCCCGCAGCACTCCGATCATCTCGACTTTTTTTGTGATTATGATTGTGATACGGGTCACCAGCATTCAATTTTCTCGGTGCTCAATTCTCAACTCTTCCCCTGGAAACAAAGATTGAACATTTCTCCCCTTCTCGACGCTCCCGATCTTGCAACTTAACTAAACGGAATTAGGACATTTATAATAACGATATGCTCATTTGCGTATATAAAACCTAGTGATGCAACTTAAATGATACATCTACTGCTACAACGTCCTCCTTGTGCTCTCAGAGTA
This sequence comes from Irpex rosettiformis, assembly GCA_022160335.1. NCBI lineage: Eukaryota > Fungi > Basidiomycota > Agaricomycetes > Polyporales > Irpicaceae > Irpex > Irpex rosettiformis. The sequence continues at coordinate 15,429 of MU274936.1, read as the reverse complement.
CATTGAGGAACGGTATGATGCTCTATTGCTAGATAGATACGTCGTATTCTATGTGGTGTTTCTTCGTCGATAAGTACGTATGTAAGACAGATAATGATACAAAAAAGTTGTGAAAAAGTTAAAGAAAACCATGTTCTTTATGCAGTGTACGGATATGTACTTGAAAAAAGTTGTAAGAAGCGGAGGCCAGCTAACGCTATCTACTTAAGTAAGAGTACGAGGCGGGTTGACCCGTACCATGACAGATGACTGCGCGGCTGAGGACTTTACTCGGTGACTCTATACTATAAGAGGTGAAGGAATAATGCAGAAGTGTACCTAGAGCACTTCGTATAAACAATGGTCATAGCTTGATGACGAGTCTTGAAAAAGAGCGTTGCTTGTACAAAAGAATGGATGTCAACCACGAGGGAAGACGGGTATTGTTCGTGCAGTGCACAGGCTTCTCGTCGCTGACAGAAGGCGGGCAGGTGGGGAGGAAGGGAGAGTGTTGCACAACGGTGGGAGATCGTGTACGGCGTATGGGGAATAAGTGATGGGAAAATGCGAGGTAATAGACGGGAATGGCTCGTAAAGTGTATCGTGGGAATAGATGGCTTAACCACCAAACACCCTAGCAAAGAATACGTTAGCTCATCACTGTCTCAAGAAAACACACAGACGTCAACTCACTCATCGTGCAACTCAACGCCTCCGGCCCTCCTCCTCCTCTGAGGCTCAACGCCCCTCACCGCCTTTCTCACATCCTCTGCCAACCCCTGAGGTCCACAAACAGTGACAAGTACACCGGCAGGTGCACCCTGATCTTCTTTGCCACCATGGAACAACTGACAAGCGCGATCGACGACACTATTGAGCGTGCTCTGCAGTTTTGGACGACCGGGAGTGACACGGAGACCGAGAGGGAGTTCGGTTTGCAAAACTTTGAGTACATGTGGGGGAGGGTTTGCGAAGCAACGAGTGTAGCAAATGGTGACTTGGAGGGAGGTGTAGTAGCGTTTGGAAGTGGACTGGCGCAGGAGTTGGTTGAAGAGGCCGAGCAAGGGGAGGATGGCAGCTACAATCACAAGTGGACATTAGGGACCGGGAATTCGACCGTGATAGAGGAAAACAAACGTACTCGGATCCTGCACACTCCACACAAGCTCAATGCACTTCAACCTTGACTTGCCTTCTCTATCCCTCTGCAAAAGATCTTGTACCATACCAAGCGCGAATGTAATTCCGCTACCTCCGGCAACAACAAGCGCGCCGCTGAAACTCGTGTAGACGGTATGACCAGGGCCCCCATACGGTCCCTCAACAAGGACACGCACGTCCCGACCCACACCACCAACCTCGCTATACTCACGACGCTTGGCAAGATCAAATAGCTTATTTGTCCACGTGCCAGTCTTCTTGCACATCAAAATCAAGCCTTCTTCACTAGGAGATTTCGCCACAGACGCAACAGTGAACGGGTGTGCCTCGAGCCAGCCAATGGGTCCCAGCCCGCCTTCAAGGACACGCAGACGGACGTGTTGACCAGCGCGCCAGCCTGCGTTGACACCGTTGATCTCGACACGGGTCATACCGAGTTCGGGGAGGGCGCGAAGGCGGGCGGTGGTGTAGCGGGTCTTGAGAAGACGGAAGAGACGATCAAACATGTAGGCGGCGACACCGCAAAGGAGGTAAGGGAGCGCATCGTCGGCGTGAGCATACACCTACAAAAGGCGTAGTCATGAATGTCATGGCTCGAATATACGATAGGCTGAAGGTACTCACAGCAGCGAAGAAGGCGATGACGCTGATTACATGCAGCACGATGAAAGTGTGGAAGAACCTTCGTCTTATGAACTCGAAAGAGAAAACGAGAAGACAGTCGGCCGCAATTAGGCCTACTAGCCCAGTTAGGGGAACAGGCTTCTTGAGCGACTCGGCGAGGACACCATCGAGGGACCACTTGTAAACTTTCGTACGATGTTAGCTTCATAGCAAACAGGTATAGAGTATATTTCATGAAACACTCACAATAGTCTATAGCATGGATGTTGACTGCGAGAATGAGAAGCCGTCCGGCAAACCGGTGAAGGTAATTTAGCTACAGACAAGCAAATCAGCATTGATGATCGCCAATCGTGGAAGGTATAAAGGGCTAGCATGTGAGCAATGCACAGCAGCGATCACACGGAGATGAGAGACCAACGGGTAAACACAGTGTTTGATATCGTAGGGGGAAATAAAATTGGTTATGCGAGATGAATTTGCGCAGCACTTTGTGGCGTTAGATGAAATGAAACATGCAAGGTACTCACCCGAGTGTACGCTGCCCCCAAAAGCATTCCAAGCACATTGTTCTTCGTCGCGAGAATGACGACCACCGGAATTTGGCTGACAGCGAGGTATCCGGTTCTCAGCGGATCTGTAAGAAGGTTGGACTTGTACAGGCCAGCGTATGCCATCAAAGTAAAGTACGCGATGAGGATTGATGCACCTCCGACGGTAAGACCAGGCCGTACGGGAATACGGGTGAGTGAGGATAACACGGGAAGTCGGGTCGTCCAGTTTGCCATATGAGACGGGAGGTCTGTCATAGCCCGTCGTCGTCGATCGCTCGCGGTTGTGTTATTTCGCATGAGCTGTGCCTGCGACGACGAAGAACCATTCCTTTGGAGATCGGGTTGCTTTTCAGAGTCGAGCCAGGTAGTCGAGTTTGGGGAGACGAATGCCATGGAGGGGAGTCGCAGACGAGGAACCGACTTGGGACGCATGCGGATGATCTGTTCGATGTCGACATAGCGCAAGAAGTGGCCATCCCACCATTCCCGACGATGAGAGAAGCGTATAAAAGCACGAGGGAGAGAGATGATAAAGAAAACGCCTACGAAGGCAAGCAAGAAGATGTCGATGTGCCAGACAAAGCTCGGGTGGTCGAAGGTATCGACCTCGGATTGTTGTGCGGCCGCTGAAATAGCCGACTTGGAGGGTATAGCTGCCTCGATGACGATGCTGGGAACAGACATTCCTGCGTCGCGAGAGACCCGAACGAGGAGTCGGAGACGTAGAGAAAAGTCTGAAAAGAGCCTGGCAGAGGGGGGGAGCGGGGGTAGAGAACGAGTTGGATAAAGAGTGTGGTTAAGATTAGCCTGAAGCCCTGGCTAATAAGGATTTCAGGAATCTGAAGACAAGGTCACGAGACAGACAAAAAAGCCAGCTCGGCCTAGCTTTCAGGCTTTCAGGTCGTGCCTCGCCGGGGGGGAGAGATGATGAGGGTAGGACACACAGAGACAACGAGGCAATACACGCCTTTCTTCACCCGAGGGCGCTTCTCCAACAATGGCCGCCTTATCTAAGTAACAATCAGAGGCGGAGGTGCTGTCACCTCGTCGCCATGCATGCGCATCCGCGAGCCGCAGCACGCTACAAGCCTAGCCAACAGCATCCAGCCCCAGCGAGGGTGGTCTTTTCATCACGTGTATGGTCTTCATGTTTTATCACCTACCGCAGTCAAACGTGAGCGATGAGACGGACGACAACAAACAATGTTTTTGAGTAACCATATCTCGGGTTATCCTGTACTACTCACCGCTGATTGTCAGTAGATGCTCAAATCGTCTCGACTCCTCGAGACCCTTAGCAACTTCATGCTTAACAGACAATGGAATGAGATTGAGATGTAGGATGGAGCATGGAGCATGTTGTAAGCTGCTTAGGCTCACTACAGTAACTACGCGCGGCGTTGCTATAATGAAAATTTCCACAAACGGCAGGTACCATCAAGAGCCACACTACTCTTTTAGGATGGCCACAAAGAGTACCTCCCTAAACACTCTAGAGACACCCCAGGGAGACGCAGCTTCATCCATTGTAGAAGACCGTTGCACAAAGCCTAAAGCACAGTAAAACTTGTACAGCCAGATAAGTGTCAATATTAATACTCTACAGATATCGACGCGATCACATCTGGGATCGTACTGGAGGTACGACGAGAAGTACGGGCTGCCAATTATTGCTCCCGACGTGAACCATACGAAATAGCCAAATATCTGCAAGTCTAAAATGCGTGAGATCCCACTCCTGATGAATGTGATTCCCGCCAGTAGACGCTAGCCGTTTGGGAGGATTCTGCCAGCCATGAAGGAATCCCGTTAGCGAGAGAGTTCAGAGGTCTGCCTCATGGCGACTATAAGACTCACGGCCATAAACTCGTTGATGGTTTCAGCCACCTTCACAGCGACCCACAATACATCATCGCTTGTCTTAACCGTCTTGGTATCTTCAGACAATTTGACCTTTAATTGATGTGGGAAATAGCCTGGCCACTGTACAAATCGAGAGAAGGTATTTCCCCATCAATTTCGCGCGTAGTGTATAGCAGGAGATACTCACATTGATTCGCACGTGGATGTACGTACTCTTTCGAACCTGGGGCCCGCCAAGTTCAACCTCAGAATCCAGGGCTTTCAAGGGACGCCTCGGATTTGGTCGATGTATGACCTCAAAAAGATTGATACCAGCCTTCTCACCAGCCTTGAACTCTATAGGTGGCTTCATGCTAGGCGAACGAACCCCAGTTCCATTGTATGTTGCCTGAGGGACGATGCACCCCTGTCCCAGATCATACTCGGAGTGAATTCCATCCCGTTGAAGGGCCTCTTCAGAGTCGAATCCCGCGTATTCAAACGTATGAACCTTGCTCAACGGTCTTGCATACGGAGTTGCGCGTAGTTGGTTATCGGGCTGCGGACGGTTTAGAGTACTCCCAGCCTGAGTATCGGTATACGGTATATACCCTTCCGAGGGAAAGTAATCCACAGAAAGTGTCTGAGCACCATCGAATTGCTGAAGAGCCGGGTCGTCAAAGGTTTCAAGCGACAGAGGTTGGGAATACTCGAGGCCAAAGCCGGTGTAGTCAAAGTCGGCCACATATTCTCTAGGAGCGGCCACACTGATATTGGTAGTAACCTCTTGGGAAGGATACGCATAGTTTGGATCTGTAGTCGTGTTTGCCGACACATATTCCTGAGTCGAATAGTCTTGCTGGGAAAGACAGTAATTCGCTTGTTCCTTAGCATCATCCTGTGCGGGATTCCAAGCGAAGTCGTAGCTATAGTACTCAATCGAATTCGAGTAGTTGTATCCTTCGTGGACGCGGTCACCCGAGTACGAGCCTGTGCTTGCCGAGTCTTGGTGGTAATAGTTCCCTACGCTGAAGTGCGCAAATTCTTGCCACGAGTTAGTCTATAATATGTCAGATAATTCATACAGAGTTTTAATCGGCAGTACGTACGTTCGAGGACATAATCCAATGTGATCTCTATCGGAGGGAAACTTTGGAGGCCTGACTTGATGAGAAGTTTCAGAGTATACGAGTATCAATTGACACTCACCTTTTTATACCAGTCTGTGGAGCCATATTTAACGCAAAATACGCAGGCCACAACATGATCTGTGGCCCTCATCATAATCCGGCCTTCGCTTACTACCTCGCAACGAAGGCCCGCGATAGCGACGAATGATGGGCCATTGGCCATGGATCTCGGAGCTCGGAGTATTCGCTACCAAGAAAACTGTGTCCATTGAAACCGCCAAAGGCAAAGGGAGGGAAGTTGACCTGTGAAAAGAGGCCATTGTTTCCATTGCACGCGTAAGTTACCCATGAGACTGTCCTTTTGGCCCGTAGGTCTGTGATTAAGACGTCTGGACTCGTAGGCCACATATAGATGTAGGATCTAGTTTTGGAACAACCTGAATGATTGGAGACCTTGCAGTTACGGATGCTCGTGGATATGCTATGATGAACTGTAGAGGTATGTAAGAACGCTAACTTAAGACTATGGCCATAACGTGGTACTTACAACACATCCAAGTTAGGATTGTTATTTGAGAATACACATTACATGTCCGAACCTATCCAAATGTTTCGTTTTTACCATGAACAGATACCATACTCACCTTGTAGGAATTGCTAGGAAGTCGATCAGCTAGAGTAGTTCAACGCTGGTGGTTACCTCACGAAGGGAGCTTGATTTAAGGCAAACCCCTTCGTAAATCTTACAGGCTGAGTCTACCCCATGGAGTACGCTATTAATCGACAATCGAGGTGAATGGTCCTGCCAGTATGATGAGAGTGTCTGAGTCCCGTCGTCGAGCTGTCACTGCTGCCTGGGGAACTTGAACAAGCCCGGCCAGTAGTAAGCAAACAATATCGGAGTTCCAAAATATCAACGAACTGTATAGAAATGTTAAACTCAGTTTATACTCCGGTATATAAAGACATCAGCCGGCTTCAAATGTTTGAACCCTGGCTTACCCAACTGTTACATCGTCGGTCAGAGTCATCTTATCGAAGTTCCAACATACAACCGGCCTGAGCTTTGAGTGGCTCGCACTCAGCAGGCTTCGCAGTAAGCATCTACTGTCCTGCACACCCCCCACATGAGCGTGATACGGTAAGTTTCGTTGTCACGCAATGGATCAAGTATTGGCGTTGGGTAATCGATAATGGGTGGCTATGCTCGGGACTGTGCCGCAGATAGTAGGTACACTGCTCGACAGAATAGTGCTTACCGCGACTACCATTATGATTATGTGGGTGTTCAAAACCTCCATGAATAATTGTCTCTAGATCTGACGGAACTTTCGTTACAGGGTATTTATAAGTCCCCGATACCCGTCTGCCAATGGGGGCTTGTAAAATGTTCGAAAGTCATTCAAAACCCACTTACCTATCACTAGCAGGACTCGGATTATGCGTAGTTGACAGGGTCTTCGGGTTGGCCAGACTATGGAAGACACGGCGGCGGTCCTCGACCGCGAGTTCAGTTATTTGTGTCATAAAACTTCCGTATGGTATGAGCCTACACGCGCACTACTAGTCTTTATCAACACCTCTTCCAGCGTTGACCGCAGCTCGAGGATGTCACCTGGTACAGCTCGCGCTATCCCTACACGCCGAAGCACGAGGTTGCGACGGCTTCGCTGCCGTCATCGACCAACGTTTGCCAAATATCGCTTATGATGGACGCTTGTAAGTTTCAGCATATATAAAGAATGCTGAGGGATGTACGAAGACCAGAGCTCGTACAATGTTACAGCTCTCTATGCTCACCGGAGTCCTTGCGCTCTGTTTATTCACGGCTCTCACTTACGCTCAAAGTACCAACGATACAATCCCGAACTCATGGCCTCATGACTATCCAGGCAAGCCGAAGGGAGACTTCAGCCCCGAATGGCAGAATTGTTTGTAGTTTTTTTTTACGCTGGTTCAGTTATGGTGCTGAAGATACCTGGTGTTTCTTCTCAGACTATCTCGTCAAGGAAAAATCTCTTCCCAATGTGACTTTCCCCATCAGCCGTAACTGGGCGGGCACTATCCCGGTCAATCGCACTAATCACCCAAATGACACCCTCTTTTTCTGGGCGTTTGAACATAAGAGCGGGTCTCTCACGTCGAAGAAGATCGACGAGCCCTGGGCGATCTGGTTAAATGGCGGGTGCGTATCATTTGACCCGGACGCTCATGTTTCACGTTATACTTAACTTGAATGACGTGCTACTAGACCGGGAGCTTCCAGCTTGTTGGGTCTGTTACTCGAAAATGGGCCACTTCTCATAACTGAGGATGGTGGTCTGCGCTCGAATAACGCTAGCTGGTCGAACCTGGTAGACTATGTCTGGGTCGATCAACCCGTGTAAGCCTTCAATTCTGAGTCATCCTTGTATCGCTCGTCCCTTACGTATATTGATGCGTATGTAGAGGTACTGGGTATTCGACAGCAGAATCAGATGGCGGCTACAGTATGTACCTACGCCACTGATATCGTTGTTGTGATGCTGACCTATTCGTGTTATAGTCCTGGACGAAGACCAAATGGGGGAGGACTTCGTAAGTTGTATGGCATGCTTCCAACCTCGCTGATATACTCATTTTCATATCCGTCAAGCTTAATTTCCTGCGAAACTTGGTCAAGATATTCCCCAGCCTTGCTACTCGTCCATTGCTTCTCACTGGCGAGTCGTACGCAGGAACATATATCGTAAGCACTATTTTTAATGGTCGAAAATCCTGGGCTAACTTCCATCTGTTGACTAAGCCGTACATCACGAAAGCTATCTTCTCAACCCCACATCCGCCTGTTAATCTGAGCAAGATTGCAATCGGTAATGGTGCAATGGGATCGGAACCAGAGTATGAGGACTTGCCAGCGGTCGGTACAAAATGATTACTCTGGATACCCCTGCTTCTTATAATGATTTTCTCTATAGCTCAGTCTCATCGAGACATACCCGCAACTGATAGGATACGATGCTGAAGTCTATCTATACTTTCAAACACAGTACGTATCCCCTTCCAATTGTTTCTACAGGAAAGTCGAGGTTCATTGCGATATTGTTAGAACGCACCTGTGCAATTACGACTTCAATTTGACTTATCCTCAACATGCAAAGTTCCCACCTGTGCCGCAGCATATCTTTCCCGTCTCCGAATCACGCGCTGCCCATCTAACCAAACAATCCTCGAAACTTCTGAACCAACGGTTTAAGGCGCTAGTTCATTCCGTAGAAGCGCCAGATGCGGGTATCGTTCGTAGAAAGACTATTCCAACACGGGCAGAGGTCGAGACAAGGGAACACAAGCGAAGGGCGTGGCTGGCTAAGAAGAACAACTTATTGCAGAACCGAGACCTCAGTGGACGTGCAAATGGGACGCTCGACCCATGGTATGGGTGTTTCTTGACGTCTGAGCTGCAGGACTACGCTTTGAACTTTTCTTTGCCATGGAGTGAGTACCTTTTAACACTTGTGTTCTTTTCTAAGCTTACTATTGTTATCAGATCTCACCCGGGAGGACATCATTTTTTCACTGGGCGACTATGGCCCCTTTAATGTGAGCACTGGATGCCGATATACGTTAGTCTTCTGTGCTGATGTTATTGTAGCCATATAACCTGGTGGATGCCAGGGCTCCCCCTCTTGCCCTCGATCCCACCACTTTCTTGGATGGTTGGTGTCGATCAGAATTTGATACCGTGATAAAAAGTCGCTGATGTTTTATGCCTCAGACCACAGGACAAAAGCCGCGTTGCATGCACCGACAAGCAAGAACTGGACTCTCCAGATCAACTATCCTTTCAACTCTTCGTTCCAAACGATCAATGGTTCCAACCCGTTCGGAGATCCCAGTAAGTGACAAAAGCATGCCTTCCTAGTCCCCTGTGAATAAATATTCTAACCTTTCATGTAGGCGTTGAGTAAGTTTTGTTATTTTTGAACACTTCCTTCTGATATTGACTGACCGCTGTAAAGACCAGTTGCATTCTTCGACGAGTTAGCCACCAACGCCACGAATCATGGTGTCAAAGTTGTCATTTATGTTGGGAACGATGACTCCGTCGTGCCTCATTTCAGCAGTGAGAGTATGTATCTGCCGTTTTGAGGTCTGGATGCATCACTGACCACTACTTCAATCTAGTTACGATCCAGGTAATTGTCTATGTGTTCCTATGAGCGAAGATTTCTGACTCAAATTGTTCGCCATCAGAACACAACGTTTGGTGGTATACAGGGCTTCACGCGCAAGCCGTCTACCCCCTGGTACGATGATTCGGGTAAATTTGCTGGAGTTATCCATCAGGAACGTAACTGGACGTACATTCTTGTTGCCAAGGCCGGTCATGAAGTCCCAGAGTATCAGCCTCAAGCTGTGAGCCTCATCGCTGTCGTCCCAAGTACTATCAAGCGCTGATCCCTTTTGTTTAGGCGTTTGTCATGTATCGCGAGTTTATTCTCGGGAATAATCAAACGGGACTCCTGACTAATGGGAGTGCTACGGCCATTGGTGGGGAAGACCTATCCATCCTTCAAGGCACCTACAACATCCTTCCGGGAGAAACCTCGATACTATACGGCTCTGGGTCGCATACAAGTTACTATGCGGCTCCGTCTGCCACAATCGCTTCGTGGAACTCGTTCTTTGCGAGTGTGTTGGCTAGCGAGAGTGCTGCTGCTGCGGCAAGCGTGAGCGCTGTAGATAGGGCGAGCTCTGATGCACTAAGTATCATTGGCGAAGTGGTGGGCTGTAAAGTGATGCTTGTGAGCGTGTTTGTTGCAGCTGCGTTAGGAGCTTGAATGCGGCTAGGATACAAGTACAATCTGAGAGCGCGGGTACATTGGGACTCACTCGACAGTTAGACAACAGGTTTAAATAATAATGTCAGGAGGTGACCCGCCTCTACTCCCTGAATAGGGAGAGAGGGCGTGGTGGCGTGTGAAAGCGCACGTGTGGGCGCTAGTAAATTGTGCAGAAAACTTGTCGCCTGGACACGGGAGGACTCCAGTCTTTCTCACCCCGTGCCAGGTATGTCCGTGTGTATCCGTCGTGTACAATGAAGTCTTTCTCACCCCGTGCCAGACGCTCTGACGCGTGACAGGTTATGAGCCTTTTTGTGCCGCAGAATCACCCCGTATACGTTGCGCCAAAATGTCGGACACCACTCCAGCTACCTTCACTATGCCACTCGACACTGCTGCACCAGCCTCCGGAACAGAGAGCGATATCAGACGAGTGCACCTTGTCAAATTGGAGGACCGTGGTGACAAGAATAACTATTCTTATTGGTCGGACGTCGCCGAACTGCGCCTTCAACAACTCCAGCTCTGGAAATACATCAAGGGTCCGGAGTCTGAGCCGCCCAAGATCCCTGCCCTCCTCAAGACTGTCGAGTACATGGCTACCCTCTCCAACGGTACCAAGGAGAAAGCTGTGCGCGCTGGGAACGAAGCAGAAGTAGAGCGGGCTAAGGCATCAGCAGCACCATGGGAACAAGGCGATCTGGCAGCGCGCACCCTCCTTATGGAGGCGATTCCCCCGCACAAGGCCCCTATCGTGAGCAGATCGAAAACTGCGAAGGCCATGTGGGACCTGCTGGAACAAGAGTACCGTCCTATCAACGACACACGCGCTGCGACCCTACATCAACTGATCGTCACATACATCTGCACTCCGGAGATGGACGTCCAGAAGTGGGCTGACAACATCCGCGAGTGGTACTACCAGCTCCTGCACCAGTCTCCCGATCGGATGACAGACATCGAGTTCGCCAGCATTGTCGCCAACCTCGCTCCCAATGTCACCGAATGGCGCTCCTTCAACTCAACTCTCCAGAACGACATGCGTAAAGCTCGTGCTGAGGGGAAACCCATGAAGTCCTCTGAAGTTATCGCACGCATCAAAGCTGAGGACTATAACCAACGGAAGAACGAGTCAGACTTAGTCACGCAAATTCACGGTGTCGACGCCTCTGCCCTCCGTAAGCGCCCAATCGTTGCGGCCAACCTCCAGTCGGGACCTGAGTCGAAACGCCACCATGGTGACAAGTCACAGTTGATGTGTACTAACACCCACTGTCTTAAGCGTCGCGGGCACACTATCGAGGACTGTCTGGCGTATGGTGGTGGAAAATGCGGTCAGTACCCTGATTGGTGGCCATACCGCCGTGATCTCCATCTTCCCCCCCACGAGCGTGGACCATCAAACTCTTCCCGCTTCAGGAACAATTCTCGCACCTTCAACCGGTCTGACCACCAGCCGCGCGCCAATGCTGTGACCACAGGCGATACCGCTGAGGGGACCTCTAATACCCCAGCAGAAGTTGCAGCGGTGCTGTCTCAAGATGACAACTTTTACGCTTTCCAGCTCTACGTCGATTCAACTGACCCTCCACATGTAACCTGCAACAATGTCGCCTTCTCGCCAGATACAGTCAAGGCTCCTGATGTCTATCATGACTCGGGAGCCAATCGACATGTCTTCTTCGAGCGTGCAAATTTCCACAACTACCGTACGATCACTCCGTTGATGGTGAAGGGTTTCGGTTCATCCCACGCTACCTCCGCTATTGGGGTAGGCGATGTATACCTTCGTGCTACATGCTCGGGCAAGACAACAAACTTCAAGCTCTCGGATGTATTGCACGTCCCATCCGCTAGGCTAAATCTTGTCTCGCAAGGCTGCCTTGAACGACATGGAGTTGGCTCTCGCACGCAGGGTGGCCGAATCACTCTGTCATTCCGAAACAATGACTTTGTCACCGGCTACCTCCAGTCCAACAACCTTTTCCGCCTCGATGTCACCGCTATACAGCAGAGTCTATCTCATCGTCTCTCTCCTCTACCACTAGCCGACCGTCTCTCAGACCCCCCAACAGCACTAGCAGCTAGCTCTGAACCACCAACTCGTCCATTGCGCAAGGTATCAGTGGATTTTTGCACCGCCTAATCGGGCACAGAGGCGTTAAAGGGCTCGAACGTGCCGTCACCGGCATCTACGTTGAGCCAGGGGAAGCAGGATCTCACGTCTGCGAGACCTGTGCTCGTGCCAACATCAAGCGACTTCCCTTTCCAAAACGGTCTACTACACGTGCCGATAGACTTCTTTTTCGTGTTCACCTCGACCTCTGTGGACCCCTACCTACTGGCTATGGAGGAGTTCACTACTTCATGCCGATCGTCGACTGCTGCTCGCACCATCGTAATGTTCGATTTCTCGTGCACAAGTCAGATGCTCTGGCCGAATTCATCAAGTACAAGGAAGCCGTTGAACGGTTTACCAATTTCAAAATCGCTATCGTTCGTCTCGACAACGCCCCCGAGCTGATCAAAGGAGAGTTTCGTGACTATTGCGAGACAGTTGGTATCATCTACGAGAAGACAGTGCCGGACGCGTCTCCCCAAAATGGTGTAGCTGAACGCACCAATGGCATCCTAGCTGCCATGGCTCGTGCAATGCTGGTTGACGCCAACTTCAAGGACTTTTTCTGGCCGCTTGCTGTGCAAACCGCCACCCACATTCTCAATCGACTTCCTACCTCTGCTTTACCTCCCGGCGTTACCCCTCACCACCTGTGGTGGGGTAAAGCACCCGACCTATCTCATCTTCGCCTTTTCGGTGCACGTGTCATCTCACGCAAAACCAACTCTGACTCCATCCCCAAATCAACTGCTCGAGGTGAATTCGGCTACTGCGTGGGTTACGCCTCCGATGCTAAAGGTTACCTCATATGGTTTCCTGATGATCGTGCTGTTCGCTCTCGCCGTGATGTCATCTTTCTCGATCCCAAGGATGAGCCATCACCGTCACCTGTCGGAACGTCTCCTTTGTGGGACGATGTCTTCATGGAACTCGAACGGCGTTTCCTCAGTGCCAGTGAGCGTAGTGCTCTTGTATCCCCTATGCCGGCTGTACCTGTACCTCTCAACAAGTACGTATTGTACGTTGTGTGTGCCGTGCTTGTACTCATGTAACTCTCTGTGCAAACAGTCCAGAAGGTGTACCGTACCGTGCTTCAAGTGTAGGCCCATCGTATGATGGTGCTTCTGTACCCGTACCCGTGTATGTTTCTCAAATGCGTACTGCATAGTATTGCCTCAGGCTAACCCATACATTGCGTACAGCAGTGTGGACGTCAATGTACCAGTACCATGCTCCGAACCCCATGCTATCATCGAAGATGCTGCTTCTGATCCATCTCCATCTTCCGACCCTCCGCTTCGTCGCTCGAAACGTATTCCATTGCGCTACACAACTGAAAACAGCCACTACACGAACGAGGGGGGGCTGCGTGTCCAAGGACACCGTGGCAGCACACGTCTCCAGAATGCACTTGTCACCGTGGCTCCACAAATCGATGTTCGTGCACTGGCTGACCTGTCAGTCAGCACTCTCGAGGTTGAAGTATTTGAAGCAAGCGCTTTGACACCGATCAATGACCTCTCTGCTACCGACCCACGCACGGTCAAAGAAGCCCAGAAATCAATCTACTGGGAACATTGGATGGAAGCGATCATGGAAGAGTTGGACGCACTTGCACGCAAGGGTGTGTACGAGGAGGTTACTCGGGTCCCACCTGGGCGCAAGCCAGTAGACTCGAAGTGGGTTCTCCATATCAAGCGAAACGCAGATGGCCATATATCACGATTCAAGGCGAGACTTGTGGCAAAGGGCTTTACCCAGATTCCTGGACAGGACTTCACATACACTTTTGCCCCTGTCGCCCGTTGGGACTCCATTCGTACTCTCCTCGCCATCGCCGCTGTACAGGACCTCGAGCTACGTCATATAGACATCAAGACTGCCTTCCTCAATGGCCCATTGGAAGAAGAGATCTACATGCGAAAGCCAAGCATACTGGGAGATGGATACTGGAGACTCAGGAAGGGGCTATATGGGTTAAAACAGGCTGGTCGCTCATGGTACATTGAGCTCAACGAGAAGTTCAAATCTCTCGGCTTTACGAGGTGCGAGACCGACTGGAGTATGCACGTGAAGCAGGCAAAAGCTGACACCAAGTCAATGACTGCCACGAGCGTCGACGACATCCTACTTGCATCGACGTCACGAGCTGAATCCGACCAAGTGACCCATGCCCTATCCAGTCTCTTCGACATCACCGACAACGGACCAGTAGAATGGCTACTAGGCTGCAGGGTCACACGAAATCGATCTCGCGGTACGATCATGCTCACTCAAGAAGCGTTCACGGTCGCAATCCTCAATGAGTTCGATATGGCCGATTCCAATCCTGTTTCAACACCACTACCCCCCGGCATCAAGCTATCTACAGATGCATGCCCGAAGACTGAGGAGGAACGAGAGGAAGCAGCAAAATTGCCGTACCGAGCACTGGTCGGCAAGGTGATGTACCTCGCAAATACCACACGGCCAGATCTCTCGTATTCCGTTCGCGAACTCGCAAAATTCATGTCAAACTATGGACCGACGCACTTTGCTGCCGCCAAACACCTCCTCCGATATCTTCAAGGGACAAGGAGCTTAGGGCTCGTGCTAGGAAATGTCGATGACCCCTATCCCATCTTCCACGGCTTCACCGACTCTGATTGGGCTGCTAGCGAAGGCCGCAAATCGATCTCAGGTTATACTATGATGTTCGGGCGCTCACCCATCGCCTGGTGTTCACGACAGCAACCAGTTGTGGCCACGTCATCGGGAGATGCAGAGTATATCGCTTGTGCGAATGCAGCCTGCGAAATCCTATGGCTACGTCAACTACTTGAAGAACTTGGCTATCCCCAAGACAACCCAACTCAACTCTTCTGCGACAACGAGGCTGCCGTTTCGAACACGCACGATCCGCACAACCACTCTCGGATGAAGCACATTGACATCAAGTACCACTTCATTCGGAACTGCGTCAACGATGGCTACATTGATGTCCTACGAGTACCTGGTACAGAAAATGCAGCCGACATATTCACCAAACCCCTAGAAAGGAAACTACACCTCAAGGCCATACAGATGCTGGGATTAGAGGGAGACGATGCGGGTCAAGGGGGGGTGTCAGGAGGTGACCCGCCTCTACTCCCTGAATAGGGAGAGAGGGCGTGGTGGCGTGTGAAAGCGCACGTGTGGGCGCTAGTAAATTGTGCAGA